>PVHX01026913.1:0-11421 GCA_004024805.1 Geosciurus inauris
TTTTTTTTTTTTTTTTTTTTTTTTTTAATAGACATTTGTTTTATTTATTTATTTATACGTGGTGCTGAGGATCGAACCCAGGGCCTCACGCTTGCCGAGGCAGGCGCTCTACCGCTGAGCTACAATCCCAGCCCCGAAATGCCCTTCTTTATCTCTGACTAACTTTGGTTTGAAGTCCACTTTATCTGATATGATGATGGAAACCACTACTTTTTTACGTAGTCCATGTGAGTGGTATGTTTTTTCCTATCCTTCCACCTTCAGTCTGTGGATGTCTTTTCCAATAAGAAAAGTCTCTTGAAAGTAGCATATTATTAGGTCTTTTTTAAATCCAATCTGCCAGTGTAATTGATGAGTTTAGGCCATTAACATTCAGGGTTATTATTGAAATATGATTTATATTCCCATTTTGGTTTGTTTTGGTTTTTTACTTGACTTGGTTTCTCTTTTGATTGATTTTTCCTTTAGTATCATTCCTCCCTTTGCTGATTTTCATTGTTGGTTATCATTTCCTCCTCATGGAATATTTTGCCAAGAATGTTCTGTAGTACAGACTTTCTCACTGTAAATTCTTTTAACTTGTGTTTATCATGGAGAGTTTTTATTTCATCATCAAATTGGAAGCTTAATTTTCCTGGATATAAGATTCTTGGCTGGCATCCATTTTCTTTCAGAGCTTCACATATGTTGTTCCAGTATCACCTATCTTTGAGGATCTGGGTTGAAAAATCTGCTGAGATCCAAATTGTTTTCCCCCTATACGTAATCTGAAACTTTTCTCTTGCAGCTTTTAAAATTCTATCCTTATTGCATATGGTAGGCATTGTCATTATAATGTGCCTTGGTGTGGATCTGTTGCAGTTTTGTACACTGGTTTTGTACATTTGGTGTCCTGTAACCCTTTTGTATTTGATTTTCTAATTCATTCTTCCATGTTTGGGAAATTTTCTTATATTGTTTCATTGAGGAGACTGTGTATTCCTTTGGTTTGTATCTCTGTGCCTTCCTCTATCCTGATAAATCTTATTTATCCTATAATTATCCTATAATTCTCAGATGTTCTGTTCATGGTTTCTTACTGTCTTCACTGTATGGTAAACTTTATTTTCAAGATTGTATATTTTATCTTCATTGTCTGATGTTCTGTCTTCCAAGTGATCTAGTCTGTTGGTGATGCTTTCTATTGAGTTTTTTTATTTGGTTTATTATTTCCTTCATTTTAAGGATTTCTGTTTGTTTGTTTGTTTTCAAAATCTGTCTCTCTTTTTAAGTAATCTTTTGACCCCTGTATTTTCTCTCATCTCTTTGTTGGAATGATCAATTGTTGCCTTTATTTGCTCTTTTATGTCACTGTTTGATTTGCAGATCATTTTAATTATGTACCTTCTGAACTCCTTCTGACATTTCATCTACTGTACTGTCACTGGATTCTATTACTGTGTCATCTTGGTTTGTTTGTGACACTTTCTTCCCTTGTCTTTTCATGCTTTCTGTGTGTCTTCCCCTCTAGCAGTGTGGATCTGAGGCATTATAGTTTCTACTCTATAATCTTATAGTGTCCCTGCAGGTTACCAATGTCTTGCTTTTAAGGGGTAGATCAGTATTAATAGCACCCAATGCAAACAATATACAGCCTTAAACCAAATAGTTCCTGTTTAGATGATTACAGTTTTGTCACAATAAACAGGAATGATGTGTTCAATTATTATCTGCAATATAAACAGTTTGCAGAGGTCTACAGATTCTAATGGTAGACATAGAGAGAAATGGGAGGTGTAGGGTGTGATGGTTATGAGGTAGGAGGTGAGAATATACAGTTATTAGATCGTAGGAAGAGTGAAAGATGAACCAAAAGAAGTTGGCTGTTAACAGGAGAAAAGAGAAAGAGGCGACTCCATGCAAGACTTTCTCTTGCCTCTGCAACAAGATGTTGGCTATTAGCACACCTAGCAGGGATACCTCTGGTGTAACCAAGCCTGCAGGGACCTTGGTAATGGTCTGCTGGGTCCTGGCTGTTGTCTCTAGATGGAAGTGGCCATGTACCTACTTGGTGGCAGGGTAGCATCAAACCTGTAAGAACCTTGGTGTTGGGCTTCAAGCTCCCAGCTGGTGTCCTAAGATATAAACTGCTGCAACTAAAGATAGTGGTAGCAGCAGCGGAGATAACCTAAGATGGTGTTGGAAGTGTCCCAAGATGGTAACAACCACTTTTTGAGGTCAGGCTGAAAGGGCAGGCCAAACAATGGCTTTGGGTGGCCTGTTTGGAGATGGCAGTGCTGTGGTGTGCAGCTAGAGTCCTCAGCGCGGTGGGCAGTGGGCAGTCCTGTGCCTGTGCCTGGTCTCCATGCAGGTCGGTGGGGCAGTCCTGGCCCTGCTTGGACTCCACAGGTGTCAGCAGGTCAACAGGGCTGGCCTGGGCCTGCCTGAGCTCCGCAGGGGAGTTGGTGGTGCTGTCCTGGGCCTGCCTAGTCTCCACATGGGTTGGCAGGACTCAAGGCAATTATTAACACCAAGGCAAACATCAAAAATGTGGGGATGGGCTGGGGTTGTGGCTCAGTGGTAGAGCGCTTGCCTCGCACGCGTCAGGTGCTAGGTTCGATCCTCAGCACCACATAAAAAAATAAATAACTAAAATAAAGATATTGTGTCCATCTGCAACTAAAAAAAATACTTTTAAAAATGTGGGGAAAAATTAATAATTGATTATGAGTGATTCACCTATAACTTATGTTTATATATACATAATAATGTAATCACTGACCGATCTAACAAAAATTATGATGTATATACTTTGGAATGATGGCAGAGTTTAGCACGTTGGAGGCATAAGGGAAGAAAACAGGTAAATCTTACCCTTCTGTAGTTGGTAGCTAATATCTAGAACTGAAGTCCTAATAACTTACGCATTAGACATTGAGCTAACCAAAATAATGAAGGTAGAATGGGAAGGTAGAAAGTATAGGGAGTGTGGTAGTGTGTGGTAGCATTGGTGATGAAAAGAAGTGAGATCCTATCTTCTACAGTGAGAATTACCAGATAATTTCTGAAGTGGAAAAACCAAGAAACTCTAATATAAGAATGTGAATGGTAGGTGTAAATGCTAAGTGGGTCTACTAAAAGAACTGAAAGTGAGTGCTTCAGGGAAACAGAAAATGTGTAGAAGAAAGAAGCTGGGCGCAGTGGCACACTCCTGTAATCCTAGCATTTGGGAAGCTAAGACAGGAGAATCGCAAGTTCAAAGCCAGCCTCAGCAACAGGCGAGGCGCTAAGCAACTCAGTGAGACCCTGTCTCTACATAAAACACAGAATAGGGCTGGGGATGTGGCTCAGTGGTCAAGAATCTCTGAGTTCAATCCCCAGTGCCATAAAGGAAAAGAAAGAAAGGAAGATGGGAGGGACAGAGGGAGGAGAGAAACAACTGAACTTATTTATTAAAAGTTTTATAGGCTGTGGTTGTGGCTCAGTAGTAGAGCACTTGCCTTGCATGTGTGAGACATTGGGTTTGATATTCAGCACTGCATATAAATAAATAAAATAAAGGTCTATCAACAACTAAAAAATATTTTTAGAAAACTTTTTAAAAATTATTCAGCTCGGGGCTGGGGCTGTAGCTCAGCGGTAGAGCGCTTGCCTTGCATGCGTGGGGCACTGGGTTTGATCCTCAGCACCACATAAATATAAGTAAATAAAGATATTATGTCCATCTACAACTAAAAAATATATTTAAAAAAATTATTCACTTCTTTATGTTCAGAGATAAATTCAATTTTAATTTTTAAAAGAAAATGATATAGTAAAATAAAAATTTCTGAATCAAGTAAAGATACTCAGATTTTATTTATTTAGTGTTAAGGATTGAACCCAGGACCTTATTCATAAAATCTACAGATTTTACTTTTTTCTACAGATTACACTCTATTCCAAGGAAATTTGGCCAGATTAAATAAATTTACTAAGTTTTAGGGATAAAAAGAATTTTGCAAGCATCCAGAGGCAAAAAGCTTACATGGAAATTAGGAAAAATTAGGTTTTCACAGGAGTCAGTACCAGACAAATAATATCTACACAGTTCTCAGGAAAAGAGAGTAGAACTCAGGAATAGTGTAAATGATAAAGATATCATCCAAATATAAAAGCAACAGGAAGACACACTCAAACTTGAAAGAACTCAAAAGAATATATCACCTGTAAGCCCTTCTTTTTTTTTTTTAATATTTTTTTAATTGTAGATGAACACAATGTCTTTATTTTATTGCCTTGTATGTGGTGCTGAGGATTGAACCCAGGGCCTCACATGCGAGGCAAGCGCTCTACCGCTGAGCTACAATCCCAGCCCCTATAAGCCCTTCTTGAAGAAAAATTTCTTGATAGTGAAAGCAACCAAGAATTAAATAAAAATAAATTCAGTAATAGAGAAGCTTTGGGCATCAGCATTTAATCCATTTATATGTAGAGCTCATAAAACTGTAGGAACTGTGACTATAAAACATAATACAGGGGCTGAGATTGTGGCTCAGTGGTAGAGCACTTGCCTTGCATGCGTGAGGCGCTGGGTTCGATCCTCAGCACCACATAAAAAATAAATAAAAAACAAAGATATAAAAAACAAACAAACATAATATAGATATCATAAACCTAAACAGCATAAAAAATAAAACTGCCCAAAATCAGGTAGTTAAAATGAAGAGAAAAGAAACATGTCTAGGTGATAATAGCTTCTTTTTTATAGTTCAGTTAAAAAAAATGAGAAAACTTATAATAAAACAATAAATCCAACTTTTTTGTTTGTTTGTTTTTGGTACCAGGGATTGAACCCAGGGGCAGTTAATCACTGAACCACATCCCCAGTCCTTTTTACTTTTTTTTAATTTTGAGACAGAGTCTCCCTAAGTTGCTTAGGGCCTTGCTAAGTAGCCAAGGCTGGCTTTAAACTGTTAGTTCCCCTACCTCAGCCTCCCAAGTCACTGGGACTACAGGTGTGCTCCACTGTGCCTCACTGTTCTTTTATTTTTACTTCTTTTTTCTTCTGTTAAATACAAGTAAAATATAATATAGCCCTTTTCATTTGATTTTTTTTTCTTTTTAGTTATACATGACAGTAGAATGTATTTTGACATATCATACATACATGTAGTATAACTTCCCATTTGTATGGTTGTACATGATGTGGAGTTAGGTCGCAGGTCGTGTATTCATATATGAACATAGGAAAGTTATGTTGGAGTCATTCTACTGTCTTTCCCATTCCCATCCCGCTTCCTTCTCTCCACTCCACCCTGTCCAATCCAGTGAACTTCTCTTTTTCCCTCCTTACCCCCACCTATTGTGAGTTAGCATCTGCATATCAGAGAGAATTTAACCTTTGGTTTTGGGGGATTAGCTTATTTCACTTGGTATGATATTCTCCAACCCCATCCATTTACCTGCAAATGTCATAATTGTATTCTCTTTTAATGCTGAGTAATATTCCATTGTGTATATATACCACAGTTTGTTTATCCATTCATCTGTTGAAGGGTACCTAGGTTGGTTGTATAGCTTAGCTATTATGAATTGAGCTGCTATGAACATTGATGTGGCTGCGTCACTATAGTATGCTGATTTTAAGTCTTTTGGGTATATGCCAAGGAGTGGATAACTGGATCAAATGGTGGTCCCATTCTAGTTTTTCTGAGGAATTTCCATATTGCTTTCCATAATGGTTGCACCAATTTACAGGCCCACCAGCAATGTATGAATGTACCTTTTCCCCCACATCCTCACCAACATTTATTGTCACTTGTATTCTTGATAATTGCTGTTCTGACTGGAGTGAGATGAAATCTCAGTGTAGTTTTAATTTGCATTTCTCTAATTACTAGTGATGTTGAACATTTTTTCATATTCTAGTTGACTGATCAAGCATGTTTCATTTTAAAAATAGACTCAATAGTGTGATCCTGTTTTTATAGTAGCATGTCTATTTGTGTATTTATACAAAGAGAGTTGTCTATATTGATTGTTATTCCTAGGAAATAAGATTTAGGATAACTTTATTTTAACTCTTAGTAATTTTCTAAGGTAGTCCTTGAATTGTGTAAGATTAACTGCATCTTTTCATAAAACAAATGATGTTTAAAAAAACTAGAAATGTTAATGCTGAGGTAGTAAGAATTAATTCTGGAAATTAATTCTGGTAGTAAGAATGAATTAGTTCTGGAAGTATGTATGATTATTTTTTCTTTATATTTTTCCATATTTTAAAATTTTTCCCTAATTTTAAAAGTCTCAAAAACCCAAAGATTATAGTCAAGTGGATTAACACATTGCTTTTGCTTTTGGTAAGTGGCCTTTCCTGGTTTAGTAGCCATGGCATAAATGCCTACTAGGGAGGAGTCCAGCTGGGGAGGGTCTTTGCTCTTGCCAAATGAAGTAAGGCTGCTCAGAAAGCATTCTGCAATGGACATGGTTAATGACTTTCATTGAATTGTTCATTTCTTCTTTACTCAATAGCCAAAGCAAAACTAACTGAACTCTGGACCTTTCTATTCCATTAAATTTCTATAGGTGTTTTAAAGATACATTTGTAAATGTATCTTTGATACATCTCCCCTCAAGAGATGGAGCTGAATTTTCCTTCCTTTGAGAAGGAGCTGGATTTAGTTGTTTCCACCAAATAGAATATGGCAAAAGTAATGGGATGTCACTTCCAAAATTAGGTCATAAAAAGACTGTGACTGCTTTCTTTGGTGCCCACTGACACTCTTACCCATTCTTCTCTCTGAGAAAGTCAGCTGCTAGGTCATAACTCAGCTTTGGGGAAAGGAAAGCTAGCTGCCATGGACATGAAGATATAGTCAGACTATGGAAAAGGCCATGAGTGGAGGCCGGCAACCCCATGAATGAGTGGATATTCTTAGACCTGTCAGCAGCCATGATGAAAGCAGATTCTCTTCCTATGAGACCTCAAGATGACTGCAGCTCTAAACAACAGCTTGAATGCAGCCTAATGAGAGGTCCTGAGTCAGAATCACCCTACTAAACCACTCCCAGATTCCTGAAGCACTGGAAGTTGTGAGATGATATTTGTTGTTTTAAGCCTCTGAGTTTGAGGTAACATGTTGTTTAGTAATAGATGACTAAAAAGATTCTAAGCCTGTAGGATTTGAATTAAAATTTCTTAGAAACACTGAAGTTGAACCACATCTTGCGCGGGGGAGTGGTGCTTATATGGCACCATTGCTTTCAGCCTCAGTTTGGTTCACATACAGTTCAGAAGTAGGAAGTCTTGTGGAAGTTGTGGCTGTATTTGGGATGCATCCTGCCTCAGCACAATGCCTTTATTAAGATCTTGGACAAATCACCAGCTCTATCCACAATATTAAAGCAATGGATACTCATCTTTTGGTCTTATTAAACTTCAAGGACTTCTGTTGTTTCAACGTTGGCAACAAGTAATCCCATAATTCTTCTTCCCTGTTCCTAGAGAAAGGTCTGGGTTAAAATTAATTCCTTAGAAAAAGAGCTACTATCACCCTTGTCCACTGCTATATTGCTATGTGATAGAGAGATGCTGCTTAGATCCCCCTTCAAAGAAGGACTTGCTGTTCAGCTAGGGAATATAATCAGCAGACAGCTTCTAGCTGTCACCAACTTCCGGATTTATCTCACCTGCAGAAAGACATGTTGCCTGAGGTCTTGCTCTTTCTTGGGCAGCTTGCATCCTCTGCCTCACTGAGGCCACTTTGAGAGGCAACACTTGCTCCAAAACTCCCTGCCAGAGTGGCTGAAGTTTTGTAGCACCTGCATCTCATCTCAGTCATTTTCTCTGCCACAATTCTACTTTCTCTCCCTCCTTTCACATATGTTAATCCCTACTAAACATGTACTTCTGGAGAATCCAAACTTCAACACATAATGACATGATTTCCCTTGTGGTTTGCCACTGCTTTGTGAAGCAAGTTTTCTCACTCTTGAAGTGATCATTCATAGTTTAATTCTAGAATTAAACTGCCTGGGTGGTTAAATTGTTTTCTTCCCATGAAAGCAAACATGTTGCATTGATTTCTGCATGTATGAAAACTATGATGAATATTATCTATAATGTTTATGCCTCTTATAACTTCTAACTGATGATAATATAAAAAATGTACATCCATTCAGAACTTTTCCAGCCTCTCATCTCTATAAGCATTGATTTTTTTCTCTGCCCTTCTCACAAGACCAGTACTTCTCAACCTGGGGAGCATTTTTAAATATATCAGTGCCTGGATCCTACCCCCAGAGATTATCGTTTAATTGGGCTGGCACAGGATCAACATTGTATTTCAGAAAAATTCAGTGCAGGTGTATGAGAGCTGGCTGCCAAAGTCAGAAGATACCTAAGCCTGAAGAAAGATGCAGGAAGGTCTAGGATTGCACAGAGCACAATTTATTAGGGACTTAGACAGAAACATGTCTTGGGTGGCAGCAAGACTGAAGGGTACCTTCATCCCAAGGGAGTAGAGGTTTATGCACTAAATTAACCAACCAGACTGGCCTTTTCCCAAAACTGCTAACATATCCAAAATCAGTTAAGAAACAAACAGCTTAAGTGCTCACTTCAGCAGCACATATATATTAAAATTGGAACAATACAGAGATTAGCATGGCACCTTCAGAAGGATGACATTGTGAATTCATGAAGCATTTCATATTTTTAAGAAAGAAAGAAACCAGACACAGTGGCACAGGCTTGTAATCCCAGCACCTTGGGAGACTGAGGCAGGAGGATAGCAAGTTTGAGGTCAACCTCAGCAATTTATCAAGGCCCTAAGCAACTTAATGAGACCCTTTCTCAAAATAAAAAACAAACAGTTCTGGGGATGTAGCTCAGTGGTAAAGTGCCCCTAAGTTCAATCCCATATACCAAAAAAAAAAAAAAAAAGGAGAGAGACTGGATAGCAGTGGGTATTGCACATAAATTCAGCTATCTTAACAACTTCGTTTTATAGAGATTGGGATGTGTGCCAGGGTTACCTGGCAGGCAGAATGGTGGCTATGACTGAGATAGCTGTAGTCATGTCAAGATGGATCCTTAAACATTTTTCAAAAACTCCTTGGACGATTCTAATGTACCAAGCTAGAAAACCGCTATGCCATTCAACTCAGTAGGATTTATGGCCCAGCAGTGTTCTGATATTTGTCTATCAAAATCTGAGGGAATTTTCCAGCTACCCAGGAATGATAGGTGCAATTGTGAAATTGGATCCAGCACCTGAAACTACTACTGAGATCTTTGTTTCTCATTCTCTCAGGTATGCAGGCCCTATCTGTAGTGGAATGTGAGGCTCCAGCTAGTACAGGTAACATCTAACACCATAAATGTCTTCCCAGGATGAACTAAGTCCTAGTGTATCCAAATAGCAGTCTACTAGATTTGTGGTGTTATAGTAAGGTCTGATAGTATGGTTACCATTATGAGCATTCCAGGCTATGTGGTTCTGGAGAATTAAATGACATATTAAAAAGTACTTAGCTGACTATTCATCTCCCTCTTATAAGGACCCCTGTGATTATATTGTCCCCACAGGAAAATCTAGGGCAATCACCTCAATATAATTAACTTAATCACATTGACAAAGTTCTTTTTTTAATTTTTTCTTTTTAGTTGTTGATTGACCTTTATTTATTCATTTTTTATATGCGGTGCTAAGGATCGAACCCAGTGCCTCCCACATGCGAGGCAGGCGCTCTGCCACAATCCCAGCACGACAAAGTTCTTTTTATCATGTAAGGTAACATATTTAGTTTCCAGAGATTAGGATATGGACATCTTTGAGGGACCATTATCCTAATTACCACAGCCCTCATATCTCTTATTCTTTTTAACATGATTTTCAATAGCTTCATAATATCTGTTAAATGAATATGTATATATGTATTCATTCATATGATGATATATTACATATATGTGTATGTGTGTATATATGGGTACATTCATATACAGACATAAATATGTGCACATGTGCACACATACACATAGTCATTTATTTAACCATATCAGTACTGTTGAACATTTGGATTTTTTCTTTTTTTGGCAATGCTGACTATACATTTCTTTTTGTTGTTGAATGTTATCCTTTTTTATGGATATATCACATTTGAGTTATCCAGTGATTTGTAGTTGACATTTATTTTAAATCATCTTTATTCTACCAGTAGATCATTTAGGATTTCATTATCCAGAATTTTGAAGGATTCCGCCAAAGAACATAAAGCGTATCTTTCCTGAGACAACTTCTATGCATACGAGAGAGAGGACCAGTTCTATCAGTAGACACATACCATTTGTTTGCTGGATCAGATTAGAAAAAACTACATAAATATTTCAGACTGTTAGACTTTTTGAGAATCATAGTTCTCATAAGTGGGAGTTTTTGTTTGCTACCAAATTTGGTATATGGTTGACTTTAGAAATAATAATAAGCCAGTGGAATAATTTAATTTCATATTTTTAAAAATGTTGCTCAAGTTTGGGACTGCAAGTAAGTTCTGAGTTCTCGAGACAGTTATTCATAAATTCAGATTATATTTGGCTTCCTGAGATATTTAGAAAAGATAATGGATTCTTACTTATCTCTGGTATTAGAGGACTCAGGTCAATTGCTATTCCATATCAAAAAAAACATTCCCTATATTCTTTTTGGGTTTTTTTTTTTTTTTTTTGGTACTGGGGATTGAACTCAGGAGCACTCGACCACTGAGCCACATTCCCCAGCCCTATTTTGTGTTTTATATAGAGACAGGGTCTCACTGAGTTGTTTGCCTAGTGCCTCACCATTGCTGAGGCTGGCTTTGAACTCGCGATTCTCCTGTCTCAGCCTCCCTAAGTGCTGGGATTACAGGCTTGAGCCACCGTGCCCGGCTCCCCCATTCCTATGGTCCTCTGGGGACATTGTGCCACATTGAAGTGTGAGTGAAAGCTAATTAGATTCAGATTTTCATTTTTTTAATATCAGAATACATTATTTTTTTTTAAATTGAATTTCCAAAGATAGAGGCCAGTATCAGTTGGGCAAATGCCAGAGTTATCTTGGAAGACCTTTTTGCATATAAGAACTAGAAACCTCTTTTAAATTTTTCTTGCTTTTGTAATGGTTATAGAAGAAAAGGACAATGATAGAATGTATATCCCATGTGTTTTCTCCCCTTGCGAGAGAGAGAAGAAATGAAGTATTTGCTTGATTTCAAAGACATTGTTTTGTTGGGCTTCAGGCAAATTTGGTTCTGAAAAGTGAAAAGGAATAAGACCCCTGTTGGAGCAGGAGTCCTGCTAGGCCTATAGTCAGGTACAGAAGCAGTCTTCCCAGCAAGCTTAGACATCAGGCAGTGCTGGAGACTTTATTCCAAAGGAAAACAAAACAAAGCAAAAACAAAAAACAAGCTGAGTACAGTGGTGCA
>PVHX01026914.1:0-19857 GCA_004024805.1 Geosciurus inauris
AAAAAAAAAAAAAAAAAGAAAAACATTTAGAATATTTGTCAATAATCAAACTGGGAAACAATGAAAATATAAATTTAGCAGTGGAGGGAATTGGGAAGAGGTTCAACAATGGGTGAAACCTTGGAAGATAGCAAAGTTCCATTGAGAAGAGTATACAGTTCATAGCAAAACTTGTCAGTGTGATTACATGTTACTGAGTCATGTAACTAAGATAATAAATAAAACAAAAAGACTTTTTTTCATCTATTACTCACAATGTTTTAATCAACAATCAGAGCCAGGTGCAGTGGCACATGCCTGTAATCCCAGCACTTTGGGAGACTGAGACAGGAGAATTGTGAGTTCAAAGCCAGCCTCAGCAACAGTGAGGCACCAAGCAACTCAGTGAGACCCTGTCTCTAAATAAAACCCAAAATAGGGCTGGAGATGTGGCTCAGTGGTTGAGTACCCCTGAGTTCAATCCCCGGTACCAAAAAAAAATTCAGAAGCCCCTTTTTGAAAAGTGATTAAAGTGATTATGGTCAAAGCAGTCAATGACTTTTAATGACTTTGTTATATGAAACCAACTATTGGGTTTCTTGGAGCCTGGCTACTCAAAACAGTATGTAGACTAGAAGCCTCTGGGAAGTTGTTATAAATGCTGACTCTGGGGTGCACCCCATGTCTTCTGAATTGGGCCATTGACATGCACATGATCCATAGAGGGTTAGGAATGTAGAAATACTTGAAGAAACATGTGTTCTCTCCAGAAACATACAAAGAGGATCACAGGCACAAAATTCAGTTTAGTGTAACCCACAGGGAAACCCAGCTCAGGAAAAACTAATATGACATCTGCTGAATGTAGTATAAAAACAACTTTTTAACTACACAGAGTTCCATGACATGCAGCACTAAACAGCAACTTAACAAGTTTATATTTGAAATATGAAAGACTGGGACTGCACAATGAGATGAACAGAGAAATACAGTGACAGAGGTAGCACACACCTGGGCAAACTGATTTTGAGGAAACACAACCAGCCACTGTAGCCACAAAAGTACATGAGATGCCAAAATGATAAACAACTCAGAAATGACAACTAGATAAAAAAAGAAAAAGAGGCCAAGAACCAGAACTTTCCCTCTGATCCCTGGGTTGTTAATTCCTCCTGAAAATATCTCAATGATTCAAAATTGACATCTGTAAAATAAATTATACAATTACTTATAGATGCATGTAAATAAACTGCTAAATAAGTACATGTATCATTTACCCTTTGAATTATTGTTTTTCTTCCCAACGGGAAAACCAAATTCCTGTGTAGAATTTGGCTAAGTCTCATATTTATTATTCCTAAAGCACTGTTTCTTAACCCATAGTCTCTAGACAGATCACCTGCAGAATCATATGAAAGCACTTTTCAAAAATCAGTCTACTGGATTCAACTCCAGATAATGATTCATAACCCTCGGGGACCAAGCCTAATAATATACTTAATAAAATATAGGTTATCTTCATTCATTCACTCATTTTATATGTTACATTGTGTCTGGCATTAGGCAATGGACCACAGAAATACTTAATAATTGAATGCAGGGAACAAAATCAGTCTTTCCTATTTAAGGTGATTAGGATGGCCTCTGTGAGATGATTGAAGCACTGGGACCCTCAGCTCAGATGCAGAGGGAACTCACTTTGATAGTAGCATATGGTCAGTCCTAGTGTATAGATGTCTCCAAAAGTTGGGGTGATGCATTTGGTGACACACGAGTCAGCTCTGGACATTGTCAGTTTTAAGCATCATCTACAACCAGGAAAGAGGAAATGGCAGAAGTTAGTGTCCAAAATAACTGAACATTGAGAATACATAAGACACCCAATTAGGATCCTTGGAACTATTTCAGTAAAATATAGAAATAAGGATAAATGGAGAAAGAACAACAGAGATAAAATTAGTAATTTTCATATGATGCTAATCTTTCCATCCCTTCCCTTTCCTTCACGCCCTCTCTGCTCATTCTCCTCACCCAGCACATCACCTGAAATGTAATGTTAACCTGACCTACAGGAATTCTGAAGATAGCCTCTTAAGGATCACATGATTTGAGGGTAGGAGTGGGTTCTAAGAACTTTCTATCTAAATACCTGGGAGTTAAGTTTGTAGACATTTGTACACTGGGTATTCCTGGGAAATAGAAATATTTTCATGATAGACCATCAGCCTGCCTTTGTTAATGGTAAGAGGAAGGCCACATGGAATTTCTATCAGTGAGGATTTTATCTGCTACTAACTAGAAAGATGCCCATGATGAGCATACAGAAATGCTCAATGCCTCCTTCAGGTGAGGTAGACACTGCACTTGATCTTCACTAAAATGTCAAGAAGCCACAGAGGTAGATAGTTATAGCATTAAACACAATCCTGGAGCTACTTGGAAAAGTGTCAAATTATCTACCCAAATTCTGAAAAATCACTTTCTAATCAGTGAAGACTTATTCAATAATTTGAATATAATAGAAGTACATACTTTAACTTTATTTCTTCCTGTAAAAATATCACTTACTCAATGTAGTCTTCAGTGGAGGCATATTTTTAGAAATGAAGCTCAGGAAAAACACGAATCACAGTGCTTCACCTTGAAGAGTTAGAAATTTCATGAAGGAAGAAAATGTGAATATATCTGTATAAAGAGTAAATAACAGAAGCATAAACACATTAATGAGCTGATTAGTTTCATCACCTTAGTATGGCAATGGAAGTAAGATGAGCTAGGAACAGATGAAGAGGGTGGTGGTAGAGCTGGATGGCATTTGCCAGAAAAGATCATGACAGAAAATAAAGGAAGAGTTTGGTAATGGTTATGTAAAGCCAGGAGACCAAAAGGTGGTAAATAAAACCGCTGGGAAAGGCTTTATTGGGAAATATGCTTCCTGGCGAACTCCCACTACAACAGAGTGGGTCCGGGAGAATTGTGCACATATTCTGTAGCACAGAAAATTTAAAGGGTCTGGTCAGGAAGGGGCGGCTTAAGGCAGAAGAGGAGGATTTGAGGCAGGAAGAGGAGGTATCTGGAGTCTTATGTTCTCTGGGGTTGGTCAGGGGATCCTGCTGAGGTTAGAGTCCTTCGGGGATGAGTCAGGAAAAGTCCGCTGATTGGTAGGAGGCACCATTACTGCCTCCTATGTAATGGAGGCCTGATTGGTAATGGAGGCACCATTACATTTCAACATCTGGCTGGCTGTTCCTTGGCGCATGCAGGCTGCTTGATGCTCCGTTTCCCCTGGCGGCGTTCACCATATTGTACGGTGTGCGTTTGCCTCGCGAGAAGAGACGCGAGGTCTTGAGCTGACCTAACAGATTTAAACAATTTAAATGATTATCAAATGTTTACAATGATTATGAAGCACAATTGAGAGGCTAACAATGTCAATCTTAATGGAAAGAATTCCTGCAAAAAAAAGGAAGCATGGTATTATCATAAAATGGATTAGCAACAACCCAATATGCTGGGTAGCTGGCACAAGCCATGCTTGAAACGAGGCACAACGGGAAAGTGAGAGGATTTAAGTCACAGAGACTACTGTTGTGTACTACTCTTAGATTTTATTGTGAAGAGCTGGACAAAATAATTAAAAATAAGTGAGAAAGACTTCTCTTATATTGATACCCATGTAAGATTAGTATCCCAATATTCTACTGAATAATAAAAATTCTGTTTTTTGACATGAAAAAAAAAGCTATTTAAAAAGCAGAATTTTCATTAAAATTTGAAGAAAAGATTTCAAATTCGTACTAGGCTTCAAAAAAATGTAGATGAGATAGAATTAGCAAGAATTTACATTTTAATAATCAGATGAACCAATAGCTAAAAATATGAAATGTTGCCATCATGAAATATATGACTGAAAGGTGTATAACTAACTAAAACCAGAGCACCACATATATATATATATATACACATATATATATATATGCACACACACACATATATATATAAGGAATATATGTATATATAGCAATGTATGTATATATACACACACATACACATATGTATACATATATATGTAAAGAGAGAGAGAGAAAGAGACTTAATTTTAATGAAATTAAATTACAATTATGTGAGATTGGGATGCTAAATATTGAAGTCAGGATGAAGATATAAGCCTAGGCAGATAGGGAAATGGGCTCCTAGGCAACTTCCTGAGCAGTGGAGCACAAACAGCAGCTGCAGAATTTTATTGAGAAACTTACAAAAAAGTAATTTTTAAATTGGGACATATGTGACCTGGAGTCCACAGCCTCTCCAAAAACAGAAAATGCCTAATCAATACTTTGATTGGACTAAAGACTTCATGAATGCCTCATGAATGCTGAGTGCCTTACCCAGGATTGTACAAAGGACTGACTTCCTTAAACCTATATAGATCTATATAAACCCCTAGACAATAGCCATTCACTGGCAACTCTCTCCAGTCCCCTCTCAGGAGTGGGAGCTTCCCTTTCCTTTGCTTTGCTTTAATAGATTCTTTTTTTTTTTTAATATTTTTTTAGTTGTAGATGGACACAATATCTTTATTTTATTTCTTTTTATGTAGTGCTGAGGATTGAACCCAGGGCCTCATGCTTGTGAGGTAAGCACTCTACCACTGAGCTACAATCCCAGCCCCACTTTAATAGATTCTTATACTTTGCTTTCATTGACTCCCATCCATGACTCTCCTTCTTTGTATTTGGGAGACAACCCACCCAACTCCACATTCTGTGTTACAATATGGCAAAAAGCCTACACAAAATATCTAGATAACATAACAAACTTTAATAGCTATTCAGAACTGCAGAACTAGATATTTTTTTCTCTCACAGACTTACAGATAATGCCATTTTTCAAATATAACTAATTAATGTGTTTTAAAATACTTATGAAGTGAAAATTCTTGACTAAATGGCTACTGAAATCACATGAATTAATCAAAAGACAGTGAACAAAGCTCTAAAATTGAGCATACCAAAATATGATTGTATTTCTACTAAACCTTAGAATTGGAACAAAGGGTAACTTCTCAAGAGCACGTTTTTAAAAAAACATTCTAGAATGATTTATTGAAAAGAAATAATAATGAAACTGTATTATTATGTGCATTTAAAACACTCTCAGAGATATCTTACATAGAACAGAGTGCAACGTGGAGGTGCCATCCACATAGAAGATAAACACCTGCTACGTTCTTTTTTATGGCTGGAGCTTCAACTTAGCTTGATACTCTGGATGAAAGATATATATCGAAGATATATTGCTTTATCTGAAGCACTAAAGGCCCAGTTAAAATTTCAGTTTGTGATGTGCATTATAGTCATATCATGAAGAGTAAAGACCTAAGCAATTGAACACAAGTTCTTGTATAAATAGAAGTTGGGAGAGGACAAAGATTTTTTTTTATCTTTTTGTTAATGACACAATTCATAGAGGCATGCTTATCTTGCAGTTGGTGTTCAATAGATATGTAAGTGTATAATGCATGGATACAGAAAACTTTTCCAGTCTAGGTCTTATTCAATCTAAAATATTAAGTGCCAGGGTGACACTATCTGTTCTCCATGAATTTATCTATATTTTTTCTAATCATTATATCAATATTTCATTCTCAGTTCCCTCTTACACAAGTTTCCTGTTTAAATTACCATTTCCTTTCATTTATTCTAAATATGCAACTTCAGTGCAACAAGAGGTATCTTTTGTATAGGAATCTCAGAAAACAGTAGGCAGCATTATCAGTAATCAGAATTAGTCCCTGTGTTTTTAAAGTCCCTGGAGTTCCCTTCAATTTCTACACTGATTTCTTGCATATCCACACTCCTCCTACCATCACTAAGGATGCAATGGCTTCCACTTTCTACCAACTGGAATTAATTCTTCCCCAGATAATTCTAGTATACCCCACCCTAGACCAATTGAATCAGAAACTCTGGAGAAGGCCCAAGCATTTCATTTAAAAATTCCCCCAGGTTATGTTGTAAATCTAAGGTGGAGAATTGCTGCTTTATTTAACTAGTGGCATTGGGAAACTTGAGCATGCCTATGAATCACCAAGAATATTATTAAACTGCAAATGCTGATACTGTAGGTCTAAGTAAAGGATCTGAGATTCTGCATTTCAAACAAGATCCAAGTCATGCTGACAGCTGTTGGTATGGACCGTTTTGAGGGTGGAAACTAGCTTTTAAACTTCTTTGGAGAAAAGGATCTTATTTAACCCCCATAATTGTGGTCTTTTGCTTTATACCTCTCCAATATCTCCAAATCTGTTTGTTTGTTTGTTTCTATCTCTTTGTCTTGGAGTCTGGCTCTAGGGGAAATTTTTTCACTTGGCTGAGGCAGAGGAGAGTTTAATATCCAAAGCTCCCAGAAGATGTGAGCAAATATTTTATTTATGCTTGAATAAACTCAAGAAAGTTAAGTTTCAACTTTAAGGCAATCTAAAAGCTTCCTGATGGCCACAGTTTGTTAATTCGAAGGTACCATCCTACATTCTATAAAATGTAGTCAGGAAAATAAGTTGTCTCTGTGGAGAGAGTAAATATCCACTTCTAATAAAACACCATTCTCCTTTGATCTCTTTCTCTTCCGCCACAACCATTTTCAAAATCACTTTATGACTCCTTCACTCTGGATAAAATGAGCTAAAGAGCTTTTTAAAAATAGCAAAGTCTAGACCCCACCCAGAATAATTGATTCCATCTCTTAAGTTGGGATCTGGGCACCTGTATGTTTTAAATTATCCCATGGATTCCCACAGAGGGGTTTGCAAATCACTGATAGAGATAGAGAAGAAGCCTACACCAAGGACCTTTGGGCTACTTCACTTCTGAGGTCTCCAAAAGGAATTCATAGCAGAAACTGAAGAGTAGTCAAAGTTCAAAAGATTCTGAAAATATTTTCCATAAAACTCAACAGTCAGTCAATCATGAATTAAAACAAACATGGCACGCAAAGAATGGAATGGAATTTCCTCTTACCTGATTAAGTATTCTATCAAAAACCTGAAGAAAGAATTTTATTTAAAAATGAAACTTTAGAAGTATGCCCTTTAAAGCAAAATGTAGAGTTTTAAATATTTTTGCTAATAGTTAACACTGTGTTGTTGAATATCCTGTAATAGGAACTCAGAAGCTGCTTTTGATAAAAACAGACTCTTTACTTGCGCCTGTGGATGTCCAACGGATAACTAAAAGCAGGATAAAAGCTTGGCATATTTGCCTTCATTTTGTATCTGTCACCAAGATAAGAGTAACTGAAGCATTTTCAAGATTTACATCATAATCAAGACATTGTCACTGACAACTTTTATAGAGTAGCAGCTGGAAGTCTCTAGCCATTGACCTAAACCTGAAGGTCAACTAACTTCATCTTATCTTTCTAGCTTGTCCTTTTCTCTGAGTCATCCTCTCCTGTAGTCACCTTGGATTCCAGGAACATATCTGGTCTATACATGTCTTATGACAAAAGTTGAAACTACCCACAAGCAACAGCAACTTTCTTATCACTCATAACAATCAATCAGACCCCAGTTGGACCATGACTGCTTAACTATACTTACTTATTACCCCTGCTTTAGTTCTTTCCCCTATTTCAACCTAAATCTAGTGCCAGTACCCCTGAAGGCCAAGCTGAGGACAGTAACCCCTGCCCACACAATGCCGTCTTCCCATAATGACTATGCTGAAGAAACTCTTTTTCTGCTTTTCATCATGACTTTTTCCAATTGATTTTTGGAGCAAGTGGCTGGCCCTGTTTATTGGTGCTCCCAAAAGTAGGCCCTTGGACTCCCAACAGTCCTAGCTAAAAGAGTACAGCAAGAGAAAGAAATGAAGTACATAATTAGAAAAGAAAACACAGAAACTTATTATCTATAGACAATATAATTGTGCCACTGAAAACCTAAGAAAAATCTAGAGAGAAAATTTCAGAAATAATAAAGAACCTCTAGCTGGGCACAATTTTTTTTTTTTTATCAGAAGCATTCCGATTCAAAACAGTAATAATAATTGTAGAAAAATTTTACAAAAATCTGAAAATTTACTACTAAAAAGGCATGAATATAATGTGATACAGTTCAGCAGTTTAAACAATGAATGGTTGCTATATCTATCAAAATGAATGAATCACAAAAATATATGTTGTAAAACCCTGTAATGAAGCATTCAGAATACTTTTGTTAAAGTTGATAAGCAAATTTATAGTATATACAGTTAATTACTATTCATATAACACAAGTATGTAAAGGTGAGTGAGAACTATGTCAAATTAGAGCAGCAACTTTAAGGTAACTATTGCCTAGGATGAGGCCAAGAAATGAAATTAGAGAGGGATAAGAAAGGGAGCTGTTAATAGTATTTATTTATGTTTGTTTGTTTGTTGGTACCAGAGATTGAACCAGGGATGTTTAACCATTGAGTCATATCCCCAGCACCCTCCCATCTTTTTTTTTTTTTTCTATTTTGAGACAGCATCTTGCTAAGTTGCTTAGGGCCCTGCTAAGTTGCTCAGGCTGGTTTTCAATCTTCCTGTCTCAGCCTTTCAAGCCTCTGGGATTACAGGTGTGTGCCATTACACCTGGCAGTATTTGCTAAATTTTATTTCTTATAAAAAATCCAAAGCAAATAAGAAATCAAAATGTGGCCTTTTCCATGAATGCTTACAATATTCTATGTGCTTTTTGTTATGCACAATACATATTATGAAATAAAAAGTTTATTGGAGAATGGGGGGGAATAAGTAGAGCATGATCATAGCATCACAAAATGTGACAGGATTTATTTCCAAAGTGTCTAAAATATGAAAGGGGCCATTTTACTGGGAGATTAAACACTCACTTATTCACACCCTAATTCATTTAAAGTAGAATGGATAAATATTTGGAAATAGTACCACATTAATATGAGTTTGAATTTGTATTTGATCACTGATTAGCTATGTGAAGCTATGTGAACTTGGCCAATCTTAACTTCACTAAGCCTCCACATTTTCATCTCTAAATGCTAATAATAGTAGTTCTCACTCAGAATCATAGAATTATTTTAAATATCAAATGAAATAATATATATAATTTATTATAAATATGGATAAGCAAATCATTTGTTTTACCTCTCTCAAGCCAGAAAGAGTTCATTTAGTGAAATAACTTTCCAGAAAAAATAAATTCAATCCAACTGGGATCCCTCTGTGCTTCCAAAGAATTTACAATATCATTAGGAAAGCAGAGTGTGGGAAAAAGACCTTGGAATCAGATAAAGGGGCTCCATATCCAGGATCCTCTACCTAAATCACTTAATCTTTCTGTTTTCTTTCAAAGTCTAAAATAAATAGGTAGGTAGGTAGGTAGATAGATAGATAGATAGATAGATAGATAGATAGATAGATAGATAAATGAGATAGTAAAACACTTCAAAAATTTGTTTTAAGTATCAAATGAGAGAGAGAGTATGCAAGAATCACAAGAACAATATCTTTCATAAAAGAGTTGCTCAATAACTATTTATGGTCTTTGGAAAGACAAGAGTAATAGGAAATGTGAGAATAAGTCACCAGAAGGCTCAAATGCCAAAAGTGGGTGGGAAAGATAAGGGTTCCAGGAAGCAAGAGCATAGCATTTAAGAGTATGAGATCTAGTACTTTTTTATGGTAGGATTATTCCAAAGGTGTAATACTTCTCAAGTCTAGACAAAATTGCTTGTTTAAGGAAGCAACAAAATAAATTTTTCCGGTGTCTCTCAAAGAAGCTCTTGAATTTTTGGCTCATTACCCTTGAGAATCTTCTTCATCAATCTTCTGAAACCGGATTCCTTGAGGCTTCTTTCTCGTATCTTATCTAGTTCAACAAACTAGTTTTGTTATCTTTTCCTATTTTACTCTGGAGGTTTCCGGGCATATTTGCCTAAATTTTCATGTGTCATTTGCACAACAGAAAATTATTAAATAAGACTGAGCTGCAGACTATGCATTGGTGCACACTTAGTCTGAAGTCCTCTGAAAGAGCTCAGATAACCTCTGCAAGAGAGGCTTATCTGGCTTGTTTTTACAAATGGAAAACAAGTTGCTGAACAAGGGTTTATCTCAACCAGGAGAGCTACTTAAACAATTTAGATAACTTCCTATTTGCCAACCAACTTTTTGTTATCAGGAAATACTATACCAAAGAGGCTAACTGGGTAAAATATGCAGAAAGTTTCAGCATACATTTATATTCCGGCTAGAAAGATGATGTTGTTTAAATAAAAGACAAGTGTTGAAATGGTATTAAAAGTGTACAAAGTACCTGCCAGTCAAAAAAGACAGAGCAAGCTGTCGCAGATAGGCTCATATATCAATAGTACTGTGGCTTTTTGTTTGCTTTTTATCACAACTTGCTGTATAAAGAGCCATTTACCCCACTGGATGTAGGACAGCTGCCATTTCCTCTTTCATTTGAAAAGGTGTATTTTGGAATCGCATGCCTAATTGATGCTCTATACACAGAAATTTTTACATATTGGTTTTCCCAGAAATCTCCCCAAATGCAGAAGATACATTTAGAACTCCTCAAGATTGAAAACTTCCTGCAAAATTTGAGGAGATTGAGAGGGACAGAAATTCCAAAGGCTTCAAAGGAAAAGACAAAACAGGTTACCAGAGTATGTTTTGCAAGAGAAACTAATTTTCAGCAAGGGAATTGACTGCAAAAAATGAAAGTGGTCTGTGCCACCAAAAAGGAAGGTAGTTGACAAATGCTGTTTCCTATGCCATGCTTTGGCAAGTGGAATCTTGCAGTGCAAGGGAAATATCACACAAGAATATCATACTGAGATAGAAATGTAAAGAAGGATAAAGGCTGAGAGGGAGACAGAAGATCACTTGGATGGCACTTGGCAAGAAGTTCAATAAGGTCTCCTCAGACCTGGCAACTACTGAATAACAGGCCTGATCTGGAAACTAATCGAACATTCCACCAGTCTCAGGAACAAGGAGTTTGATGAAATACTGAAAAATAAAAAATATAAAGCCATAACCAGTCTTTTGCATATGTCAAACGGCAGATAGACCAACTGTCCTTCTGGTGGATTTTCATTATCAGTTTCAGAGAAGACAGGAAACGTGTTTGAAATCAGCTGGCAGTAAATTTGAAAACAAATATGAACCTTTTGATTTGAAAACATTCATAAAATAAGATTGACAAAATGGAGAAAAGAGATAAAGAAGTGAAGTAGAAAAATTAGAAAATAGCTAAATCATTTGCCAAGAGAAAACTTGGGAGAAAAATGAAACCTTTAAAAAACCCTAAATCTATATACTGCAATAATCAAGATTTCTGTGAGGTTTTGATCTGTGAAAAATCATTCTAAGACTCTTAGATTGGATATAAATTCTTAGCTTGCATTCACTCTCAAGTTCAGGTGTGGTTCAAAAACAGTATGGACCAAAAGAAAGGGTGTAACCTTAAACAGGTTTCTTCATGCTCTGGGATTCCATTTCAGTCTCACTGTACAATTGGAATGATATCAATCTCCTGAGGTGGTTGTGATGATTAACCAAGAATATTTATAAGACTTTAGCACTTCCCTGGCATACAATAGAGTCAGGGACAGGTTTTTTGATATTAATATTATTGTTACCTACATTACCATCTTAACTCACTTTACTCCAAGATTTGAAACAAAAGAGAATTTTGCCTAAGTTTTAGGGGAAAATCCTATAATTAAAATTGAGATTTCTTTTTTTTTTTTCCCTAAATAAAATTGGCATGATTCATGGCAACAAGGTACAGCTCCATGAAGTGGGCAGAGTATCAAATCATCCCACCATGGCTGGGTGGGATACCACAGCACCAAAGTGGCAGAGAATCTCAAGACATGGCCTAAAATATAATTGACATATGTGCTGAAAGAATTGCTCCTTTTCAGCTCTTTCCCTTTCTGATTAGTGAAAAGAACAAGTATCAGTGGTTGCTAACACCTCTGCCAATTTAACACCTAACACTCATCTGTCTTTTAACAAAGAAGCAAAGACCTCAGGTCTAGATTGCTTACAAGTAAGCGTCTCTAACTATATTTAATAACAGAGTTTGTTTTCGTATTTCTCATTCTTGTGACTGCTTTTTATTTATAATAATACATTTTTTCAATTAAAGTAGTGATAAACATTTGAGTTCAGAATGCACATATGTAAGTAGATGTGAAGGAGAATATTATGTAAGTCTAAGCTCTGCTTAATTATTTTTAATACAGACTAATAATTATACTCACCTCCTAGAGCTTTAAAATGATTAGTGAAATGATGTCTATGAAGAGTTTAATAGAATGCCTAGCACATAGAAATACAGCCTCAATAAATATTTTCTGTGCATTTAGAGAATGCCAGTTCTTAAGTGTAATCCTTTATTCTATGAAATCAATCTCTATATTTGGCAGTCTGGTTATCTAAATTATTATATACTGAGAAGTAAGAAAGATGCTTTTATTAAATGAACAGAACAAAAACGGTACATAACAACATATATGGTTGTCAATTATTTCACTCTAATAATTGAGAGAGAAACTTCAAAAATAGTAACAAGGCCATTCAATATTTCATGAAAAAGAATCATATAGCTAATATGATAATTAATCATAACAATTGATTGAAGACCAAAATGAATACCAGGTATCCCAGAAATCATTTAATATGCCTTTGGGGTTCTCAGATGTTGGAGAAGACAAAGGGGAGAGATAGGCTGGTGTTGTGACTCAGGGGTAGAGCACTTGAATGTCATGTATGAGGCACTGTGTTTGATCCTCCACACCACATAAAAATAAATAAATAAAATAAAGGCATTGTGACCATCTACAACTAAAAAAATGAAAACAAAATTTATTTTTTTCCAATGTGGACCAATTTATTGTAAAGGAATTTGATATCAATAAAGGGTTTTTTAAATATAAATCCTCAAAAAAGACATGATTTTTCCAAAAAGATTTTCTATTCAAATTTCAATAACTATACTTAACGCTACTGATTATATAAACCAATTCTTCTCCCATCCAAGTACTAACCAGATCTAACTCTAATTTGCTTCCGAGATTAAATAAGATATGGTTTATTCAGGCTGGTATGGACATAGACACATTCACCAGTTCTAATTTTTCAAATGACATGGGATAGGGAGACACGATGTCATATCAAGAGTGCTCAATGACTGAAGTGAGAGAGGAAGTTGGTTGATACAATATTTTGGAAGAAGTTCTATACTTTATGTTTCAGTATTCAAAGTTATAAATCATGCTAACAAGATGATAAATAAAATGTATTTATTTTTCCTAACTTCTTATCAACTCATATAATTGACTCAGACTTAGAACTATTGGAGTTTATGAAGTTCACAAGAAAACACGGAGGTGCTGTTTGACCCAACTGCTTCCCAGGCCCCTGCTTTCTCCCTTTTCCTTACCACCCTGACTCCAACCCTAACTTCAAAGGAGGTTTATGTACATGCATGTTGTTGTGGACTGAATGTATGCTCTTCAAAATTTTTACATCGAATCTCTTAACATTCATTCAGACTATATTTGGGGTAAGTAAGTAATTAATGTTAACTGGAATCATAAGGGGAGGACCCAAATCCAACAGAATTAGCGTCCTTATAAGAAAAGATACCTGAGATACAATTTTCTCTCTGTCTCTAACATACACAAGGAAAGTCCATGCAAAGACATAGGAAGTATTTGCTGCAAGCCAGGACATGAACCCTCAGCAGATATCCAATCATCCTGATTTTCTTGATCTTGGACTTCTAGCCTCCAGAACTATGAGAAAATAGATTTGTTATTTAAGCCACTCAGACTATTTTTGTTATGTCAGTTTGCCGTAAGCAAACTAAGACATGTGGACACACCACACATTCAAGTTCTTAATGCATTCCCTGCAAACACTTCTCTTTTGGGGGTTGTCATTGCACCTAGAAGCACACACAGTGGCAACTCAGGATGACATGAAGAGGAGACATGGGCAGATGCCCAGGTAGGCCCTGAGTACCAAGATACGAACTGGAAGAGCAAGCATAGGTTCTGAGTACACATGCAACCTTGACCGCCAACGAACTCTCATCAATGGAGTAAGATTAAAGGAGACTCAGTGTATCCTCCTAAAAATGTGGAACTAATTCCCAGGCCTCACATCCAGAGGCTCAATGGCTCAGAAAACTGGATGTTTTCTGTTCAGGACCTCTGATGGCTCAGATGGATGTTCCTCTTTGGAAAACACTGCCCTAAAGAGGAAGTACTTAGTAGGAGTTAAATGCATAGCTAAATGTAGATAAATGCATTATGCACTCTTATTTAAAATATCTGGCCTTGAATGCTGCCCCCAATGTGCATTAGCCGTGAATCTCTGTACAAATAAGTTTATTTATGCCTAATTACTTCATTGTAAAATAGGATAACTATAAGTATCTTATTTGTATGGCTGATATGAGGATAAAATGAATTAATAAATGCAAAGTATTTATGTATGTGTTTGACACCTAGTTAAAAAAACAAACTTAGGAAACAATAACAACTCCTTAAAATAACCGTGGAATGAGAGTGGAATAAAAATCAAATCCATTTATCAAATCAATTAATAAAGTTTGTCAAGTCTGGATAGGTAAAAATATTTTAAACCAGCCTCTGTTCTAAAGTTTTTGACACATGCAAAATTTAAAATCTTCTATGGGTTCTTCCTATATTCATTATCTTTCTCCTTCATTAACTCTTATAATTGAAACTTGGTTTGGAATATGAGGTGAAATTGGGCTGCCAAAGGGAATAAAATTGTTGTCTCTACATAGTGTGAAAGTCATTCCATCTCTGCTATGTAAATTCCCACTAGTAAAAGTGCAAAGTCCATGCACACCTTAAGGATTTCCCATTTCTAGGATTACCAAATTGTCCTGTGAAAGGATACCTCACTGCTTATTTCTAGCCTACTAAATTCCTAACGACTTCCCCCTCCCACCTCATGGAAAAGACATGGTTATTCCTACAGGCTAAGTGAACGCTTATTGAGAACACAGAGCTAAAAAGCCTGCAGGCTAATGAAATAATATTTCAGATCTCACATTTCCATGTGGCAGAACAGGAATAGAAAGAAATCCTACTAAAGCAGGTACTGACATTCCCAGATGTGCAGCCATTAACACATGCTAAAACAGGATCTTTAAAAAGTCTATGCGTTTTTCTCCGAAGGAATATAAAGTACCATTCTCTAAAGTAGCCCATAATGCTCTGTCCTCCTTAACTTAGGAGTTATCAAAGCAGCAAGCAATGTTCTGGAACATTTCCATAGTCATGTATGCCATGAGTGGGAAAGAAGGAAAACAATGTAAATCAGCATGGTATTTTTATACCTTTTTGGTTCTTTAGAGTTCTTATAGAATTGTACAATATTGATTTATGGTAGGATTAGTCCAAAGTAGTCCATGCATCATTAAAGGGTTTTGTTGAAAACCTGTTTATCCATTATTGTTCACTGGCACCCAGCATATTTTCTGGTGATGAGGAGAGGATTTTGCCAAAAAATCTAGGTGAAAGCAAGCAATATAAATCCACTCTCCAGGAGTACTGGTAAACTACTAAATGTAGCCCCTGCCTGTATCAGGGGCACTTGCTCTGCTTAAAATGACCCCTTTGGGGGGTATTGAAGAATGTGATGTCATCCAACTATTAAAATGTATTAAAATAAAATTCAGACATTCTCATAATAATTTACATCACCAAGAGTCAGAAGTTATAAATTAGTCACAGGAGAATGAAGCCACATGCACTATCCCATAAAGCTGTAGGACCCTGCCATATTTACCATGGTACTTATGAAGGCAGATTTCAGGATGTGTTTTGATTCCAAATTGTGGCTTATCTACAATCACTGAAGATAGAAAACAATATTTTCACAGAAGTTTCTTTTTTATTGGAGCTTTATAGTTATATATAGTCGTTGGGTTCATCCTGACATAAATCATAGATTCATAAATTTGATTTCAGTTCTTGATTGTCCCTCTTTCTCTCCCCTTTTTCCCTGCATTTTCCCCTCTTATCCCATTCTTCTTCTTCTACTCTACTAGACTTTCTTTCACTTGCCTATTTATTTATATTTGATTGGTTCTTTTTACTTATACATAAAGGTGAAATTCTCTGTGGTATATTTATATATGCACAGAACATGATTTTTAAAGACATCATTCTGCATTGTCTTCCCTTACCCATCCCTCTACTCTGTCTCTGGAGCTCCCTCTTCTGCATTATTGATCTTTTTCTTTATAATATCATATCCTTCCCTCTCCCTTTCCTTTATTTTACCCTAGTTTCCACATATGAGGAAAAGCATTAGATATTTGAGCTTCTGAGTTTGGCTTATTTCACTTAGCATGATATTCTCTGTTGTCATCCATTTGTCAGCAAATGTCCTAATTTCATTCTTCTTTATGGCTGAAGAGAACTCCATTGTGTGTGTGTGTGCATTTTTATATAATTACATATTTATATATAATATATATTACACAATTTCTTGGTCCATTCTCTGTTGATGGGCACCTGGGCTGATTTCATAATTTAGCTATTGTGAACTGTGCTGCTATAAACATTGAGGTGGCTCTATTTCTATAGTATACTGATTTAGATTTCAGGAGAAAATACCAAGTAGTGGTATAGCTGGGTCATATGGTAGTTCTATCCCTACTTTTATAAAGCATCTCCACACTGCTTTCCAGAGTGGATGTAATATTCTGTAAGTCCTACCAGTAATATCAAGTGAACTTTTCCCCACAACCTCAGCAGCATTTATTATTGTTTGCATTCTTGATCAATGCCATCAATGAATGGAGTA
Source organism: Geosciurus inauris (assembly GCA_004024805.1). Taxonomy (NCBI): domain Eukaryota; kingdom Metazoa; phylum Chordata; class Mammalia; order Rodentia; family Sciuridae; genus Geosciurus; species Geosciurus inauris. The sequence continues at coordinate 16,852 of PVHX01026914.1, forward strand.
AGATAAAATCTTAGTGTAGTTTGATTTGAATTTCTCTCACAGAAGATTCTTTGACAAGATTTCTGAGCTTATCTTTCACTGTTCATGACTATCAAATACATGAATAACTATGCATGAATGTAAAAATCTAGAAAATTTCCATTGAGTTTATGATATATATATGTATGTTTATATATGTGTGTGTGTGTATGTGTATATGTATATGTATGTATACACACACATGTATATACTCTTCACTGAACCCCACCTCCTTAGTGAAGTAATTGGTACATAATCTTTGGGTAAGACACTGGTTCTTGCCTTTTGTTTTATTTTCATCAAAATAATTGTACTCCTGTGCTGGGAGTCTAGCTTGATGATACAATACTTACTTAGTATGCATGAAACTTTGTATTTAATCCCCAGTATCCAGGGGGAAAAATGTTTACGGTAGGAAATTACCAACAGAGTCCTCAAATGTATGGTAGACTGATTGAATTAATGGCTGCTCAAAATTCCCCCTTTTCTGTTTCTCTGTATTTTGTCACATAAGCTTTGACTCAGAACCTGGTTATAAGACTTCTTTGCCTAAATAAATGTTTATTAGTATTGTATGCCATTAATTATTTGTGATTCTTATGCAATAGCTAACTGACAGAGCTATTTAGTGCGACATTTTGTCTGTGTATGAAGTGTTCTTGGAAGACAGAATTGACCTTCTTGCTTCAAATCAGGGAAAGTAGAAATGTGGCACCTATGTTGCCCAAATTATTCCTGGCTTTCTTCTTTTTTTGGTAAAGTTCTACATAATATGTGTTATAATCTACTTGTCCCTCTTTAGAATTCAGGATCAGACTATCTTGTTTTAAACTTCAAAATATCCATGTTGCTGCTAAAAAATACACAAACATCATAGGACATTGGTAGGGTCTGAATGTGTCTATCAAAATTCTTGGTTCAAAGCATAAGCCCTAGGGCAACAGTATTGGGAAATGAGGCCTAATGGAAAGTATTTTGATTATGAGGGATTCACCCTCACAAATAGATTAACGCCAGTATAAAAAGGGCTTGCTGGTTTGCTCTCCTCTACTCTTCTGGCATATGAAGACACAGTGTCCCTTTAAGCCTTCTGCCTTTTCACCTTGTGATGACACAGCAACAAGATCTTCACCAGATGTCAACATTTTGACCTTGAACTTCTCAGCCTCTGGAACTATGAGGAATAAACTTCTATTCTTTGCAAATTACCTAGTCTGTTATCTTGTTGTGGCAGTGCAAACAAAAACCAAACAGACATTCATCTTCTTCTTTTAGGTGTGGAGCTGATGCTACTTCTCACCCTGAAGGCCTTGCAGAGTTAAGCTGCGCACAGCTGCCAAAGCAGTTGTAGCTGCTACTACACAAGCAAGGTATCACAATTCTATTTCAAATTTGTACTGATTCTAAACCTCTGTTAAGATTTTTCCCCAAGTCAACCAAAGATTCTGGTATTTCATCAAATAGTGCAGAAATGTTTCCTGTTCAGTGCTTATAACTCTAACAGACTCAGCTCCTTGAAGATGTAAGTTGAATTATATTCATGTGTTTATCATAAGTATTGAGAAGGTACTTGGAAGAATAGGTACTTAATATTTGTCAAATGAATGGCTAGGTGATTAAATACATATTCATCTCTAAAATAGCCTAGCTAACTGTCATGGGGATGGCAAAATTAAAAGAGGCAAAGATTTGAAACTAGACCCATCTGTAGAATATTAGGCATTTTGCCAATGTACTTTGCTCCAGGCCCACCAGTTTCACAAAAATCAGTACTGTCACAACTTGCCTTGTCAATCTGCATTTAGACAGGTTAGTGCACTACTATCTCTACTTTTGTTGGTTATTATTTAATAAAAGTCTACTCTTTATCTGGAATCAGTTCCTGCCTCTGTAATCATACTGGATGCTAATCCATTTATCTATTAATATATTGAACCCCGTTGGTATGCTTTACCTGTTTTCCAAAAATGTTCAATCACAGTGTAAGATCTTCACACAAATAATTTTAATGCTAGTAAATGTAAGACCAGAGAATAATGGAAATTTTTCTACATTCCTTAATTTCTTTTCCACTGGATTCAGAAACTCTTCATGGAATACATAACAATTCTGCCAAAACTTAAAGAATGATACGGAGCCAATTCAGTTCCACACTGAATACCTCACACACCTTGTAACATGCAAATAATTGAGTGACAAAGAGAAATAAGGTTGCTTCCTTTATGTGGCTCATCATCCAATGATGGAATAACAGCAAAATGGCAGTTACAGAATACTTTATCAAATACAATAATTGTAAAAAATCAATAAATATAATAAAATGAAAACACAGTGAAGATGGAAGGGATTTTATTCATTTCTCCACCACATAATTGATATTTTTCCTCAAAAATGATACAAATCAAATCTTATTAAATGAAGAGCTGGTCACAAAATATGAATTACAAGATGAAAGATTCATTAAACTGTGCTGTGTATTATTGCCTAACCCCATTTTTAAAATGCCCCCTTCATAATGACCTAAAAACAATACATTAATTTCGGAGAATTTTAACTAGTGTTTAGGCTTAGTGAACAAAGCAATAAAAAATGTTGACCCTCGCCCTCTAGCTGCCATCTTGCGTCCCCGCGTGTGTGCGCCTAATCTCAGCTGGTCTGCTTGAGAACCCCTGAGCGCCAACCCTAGTCCCCCGCGCGGCCCCATTTCCGCTCCGACAAGATGAAAGAAACAATCATGAACCAGGAAAAACTCGCCAAACTTCAGGCACAAGTGCGCATTGGTGGGAAAAGAACTGCTCGCAGAAAGAAGAAGGTGGTTCATAGAACAGCTACAGCAGACGATAAAAAACTTCAATTCTCCTTAAAGAAGTTAGGGGTAAACAATATCTCTGGTATTGAAGAGGTGAATATGTTTACAAACCAAGGAACAGTGATCCACTTTAACAACCCTAAAGTTCAGGCGTCTCTGGCAGCAAACACTTTCACCAT
>PVHX01026915.1:0-20080 GCA_004024805.1 Geosciurus inauris
GGTTGCACCACAAAAAGAGGGAAGATCAGGATTAAAATCCAGTTACGTCTAATTCCACTGCCTATAAACTCTATGCTCTTAAATACTGTGTTCTATGTGATGAAGGTAATTTGCAAAAATTAAATCAGGCATCACTGTAAAATAAAGATGATTAAGAAGCAAGGATATTGGCTGAGAGCAATCTTACACTCCAGACACTAGGAGAAGAGGTCCCAAGAGAAGGTGATAAAAGTAAAATCAGAAGAAGGATGAATCCTGGAGGTAATGGTGACATATTGAACGCACAAAACAAAGAAAAGGATGGTTTGAAGAGGAGCAATGGCCATAGAAAACAGTGGGAGGAGGTGAGAAGAGCAGTTTGCTGAGAAATGATACAAAGGAAGATGTTAAATTAAGCTTTAGATGTGTTGACTTTGAGGGGATAATGGGAAAAGTCCAAGGGCAATTGCAGGTATGAGCCTAAAGATGCAGTATACTTTTAGTTGTGGGTCTCCAATAAAAACTGTGAACCCATTTGGGAATAATGGAGAACATATGTATATAGATGAAATTCTTTATTCTGAATTCACATTTCAGAGGGTCAGTGACCCCAAACTCCATTCATGTAACCTTTGATACAGAGCATGAGTCAACAAATTGAGGATAGAGATGTACAGATCAGAGTGTCTTATTTATACTGGGTACCACATGAACTTCTCTTGTCTTCAAGGATCCTACCCTGGGGCTGGGGCTGGGGCTCAGTGGTAGAGCGCTTGCCTCGCACGTGTGAGGCACTGGGTTCAAGCCTCAGCACCACATAAAACAAATAAAAAACAAAATAAAGGTATTGTGTTTATCTACAACTAAAAAAAATTTTTTTAAAAAAGGATCCTACCCTTCCTGGCTCCTCTGCTTCCTTTCTGATCATGACTCTCCATTTCATTTGCTGGCTCCTATTCTTTTCCCTGTCCAGTAAAATTGAATGCTAACCAAGCATATAGAATATTCGTGGCCCTCCTTTTTCTCTCTACAGACTCAGTTGATTATTGTTTTAATGTTTTTTGTTGTAGATGGATGCAATACCTTTTTAAAGTTTATTTATGTGGTGCTGAGGTTTAAACCCAGTGCCCCACAAATACAAGGCAAGCGCTCTACCACTGAGCCACAACTCCAGCCCCTCAGTTGATTAATTTTATGGAGATTTTTGTGGGGATCAAATGAAATAATATGGTAGTCCCCTTTATCCAGTTTCACTCTTCCTGGTCTCAGTAGTGTGATGAAATCTTGTGCCATTCTGCTCTGTCCCACCCAGGACATGATTCATTCCTTTATGTAAGAGGATGATTAGTTGTGTAATTTGCCTCAGTTATATGCTAAGGTTGCTACAATCAATAATACAATGAGGTATTTTGAGAGAAAGAGACCATACTTGCACAAATTTTATTATAGTATATCCATGCTATATATGTTACCTAACCGTTAGTCACCCAGTAGCCTTCTCAGTTATCAGCTCAATGGTGGTTTGTGTTCAATAAACCTTTATTTTATGTGGTGCATATACACAATGGAATATTACTCAGCCATAAATAAGAATGAAATTATGGCATACACTGGTAAATAGATGGAACTGGAGGCTATCATGCTAAGTGAAATAAGCCAATCCCAAAAAAACAAAAGCCAAATGTTCTTTGTGATATGGGGATGCTAACTCACATTAAGCAGGGGCAGGGATAGAAATTCACTTAATTAGACAAAGGTGAATGAAGGAAAGGGAGGCGAGATGGGAATAAGAAAGACAGAATGAATAGGACATAACTTTCCTGTGTTCATGCATGAATACATAACCAGTGTAACTCCATATCATGTACAACCACAAGAATGGAAAGTTATATTCCATGTATGTATGATATGTCAAAATGTATTCTACTGTTATGTGTAACTAAAAAGAACAAATAAAAATTTTAAAAATAAAAAGAAAACTTTATTTTACTTAAAACCATTATTTTACTTAATAATGGTCACAACATACAGGAGTAGTGATACTGAAAATTCAGACATGCCAAAGAAGCCATAAAGTGCTCTCTTTAAGTGAAAAGGCAAAAGTTGTCAATTTAATGAGGAAGTAAAAAAGTTATATGCTGAGGTTGCTACGATCAATAATACAATGAGGTATTTTGAGAGAAAGAGACCATACTTGCACAAATTTTATTATAGTATATTGTAATAATTGTCCCATTTTATTATTGTCATCATTAATCTCTTCCTGTACCTAATTTATAAATTAAACTTCAGCATAGGTATGTATGAATAGAAAAAAATTCACAGTATATACAGCTTGCCACTACCCACAGTTTCAGGCATCCACTGGAGGTCTTGGAACATATTCTCCACAGATAAGAGGGACTACTGCACATGTAATTTTAACAGAGTGGTCCTTGCATTATAAAAAGCTCTTAGTAAACAGTAGCCATGATGGCAACTAGAGATCAAATGCTTCAGCTTTACAAGAACCCCACTGTCAGTGCAAGCAAATCAAGAAGGTGACTGAATGAGATGAAAAACAAGCCATCAAAGTGGTTTTGAAAAGTTTTTTTTAAAATAAGAGTAATATTAGCAAAGCTTCCTGAGAAAAAAGTATATCATAAAACATGCTTAATTGTGTAATTTGCCTCAACAAGGAGGAGGAAAATAATGTTGAATTTAATTTGAATTAAAAAAACATTTCAGCTGGGGTTGTGGCTCAGTGGTACAGCACTTTCCTAACATGCATGAGCTACTGGGTTTGATCCCCAATACCACATAAAAAAAACCTAAATAAACAAAATAAATGTATTTTTAAAAAGAAAAATTATTAAAAAAAATTTCAAGTCAAAACCAAGAAAGAAGACTCTTCTTGCCCCAGATCAATCATTCCTGAGCTAGGGATGTAGTTCAGTGGTAAAGCACATGTCTATCATGAACAAGGCTCTGAGTTCAAGCCCTAAAACAAACACACACACACACACACACACACACACACACACACACACATCATTCCCAAGAGACACATGCTGTTTACCTCTTTCTAATAAGGGGCCTTTTGCTGACAAAAACACCTGTTTGTTGTGGTAATTGCTATGGTTCATGAAATAGTTTTGACCCTTCTACATTAGGAATCTTAGAAAGTAAGCCCTCCAAAAAATGGTTCAACAAGTTCAGAATCTAGTTTTTAAGCTGAAAACTCAGAAGCTAAGCATCTCTCAGAAGGTAATTCTCTCCTAATCAGGTCCCATGCATTTAGAACAACTATTGAGGCAAAAACTTTATGCAAACGAGGCTCCAGCAAGCTTTTAAATGAAACAGCATTCTCTTATCAGTTCCCAGCCTGGTCTCTCCCTATGGGACTTCATATGCTTCTCAACATACAAATAAGTGCCATGCTCTTATATTTGCAAATAAACGAACTGGGTGTCTTGGAAATATTGGCAGAATTTCTTCAAGTTTCAAGGAATATGGCCTTTTCAGTTTCCTAAGCTAAGCTGGGTGGGCCACTTACTAAAAGAGATGTATCTTTCTGAGAAATTTCTGCAGGTTCCAAGTTATAGTTCTTCTTTCAGAAAACAAGTCTGACTACTTTTAGGGATCTATTAAATAAAACGAGAGCTCTACTGATTGACTTTAAGAATACAAGGTAAGTTCTGTCAGATCTGCTCCTGAAGTCACTTATTAAAAGTCAGCAGGACTCCTGGTGAAGGCTATGTTTATTTTTTCCCCAGCAACTGAGTATTATCACTAGAAAATATGTGCATGGAGGAGGGAGGAGGTGGAGAGTATTTGAACCATTTCTGTAAATAAACAACTCAGTGAGTATGATGCATAATTCCTAAAATTTGCATCTGCAAATTTGCATTTCAGATTTCTCAAAAATTACAATGCAAGATAGCTGGCTTTTCATTCCTGCTTCCTTCCCTCCTGTGATCATCCCCAATTTCAGCCATGATTCACTAAATATTTTTTCCCATTGGAAATTATAAAATGATATCCTAGCTCATTGTTTCATTTTATATTGAGCTTCATTGGGTTTTCAGACATTTACACTGTCAGCTCTCCTTCCCTTACTGTAAAATCTTTTTTATTGACAATTCAATCATGTCAAGTTTGGAACAGGAGAGGCACTGATTTGATCAGCTATCATTGGATTTACAATATATAAATGACAGCACCATATCTGGCCCTCGTCTAAAGCAGCTGCCTTTTATCGATTTATATTCCACTAGCAAGGAAGAAAAATTGCAGCACAATGTAGTGGTATGGTCCAAGATCAATACCAATTTTTTTCTTAATGACACAAAGGCCAAGATAAGGACAGCATAAGTCAAAGCTAGACAGATCAAATTTGCCCGATATCCCTTTCAATTACTGAAGAACATGCACAGGGATGTATAACATTAAAGCAAAGGAGAATATTATTCCAAGTGGTTTAAAATTATGACATCTAACAAGAACGCATAGCATCCTCCCCAAACTACAGAATTGAAATGAGCTGAGAACGGAGGACCACCCCCACCCCGTACCTTGGCCTAAATGCAGCTGGATGTTTCCACACTTAGTCTAACAACAACAAATCAGAGCACTGCTTGAGCTGTGGAAGCCAAACAATGAGGATTTAGACCAGAACTCCAGCACCAAACACCCTGGATTCCTTAGATATTGGTATTGAACAATAGGTAATGAAGAGTGAAATACACTGGTTGCCCTCATAATAGAAAAAGTGTTAGAGGAAGCTGAAAAGCAAATTACCCCAACAGCTTAACAAGTCCAATAGGGCAGTAGGCCACATAAACTGTGCGCAAATTGTGAGGTTTTAGCTATCTCTGCTATGGCAAAGAAAGGCTTCCCAATCCTTATGGGAGTCTGGAGGGATTCCCTATCCAGCAAAAATGGACCTGGTTCAGGTCAAAGCAGTTCTTTCTGAGCTGGTATGCCATGAACCAAAATGATCTACCATGTTTATCATAACATGATTGCATCGTAACTTCAGAGGAATCCTGGACTGGAGACTCTTTCAGTGATTTTCTCTATTGATGGATTTTTTTTGAAGTTTGCTACCAACACTTAAGGAGTCAGGGCTTCTGCCTATTGAATTCCACCCCTATGCCGCTATCATAGTTAAAATGACAGCAGTTTTTTGCCACATAGTAAAATTTCATCACAAATTAGGTCAATTATAGATAAACTGAGGTGCCCAAGAGAAGCATTATGAAATCTTGGCAGGGCTTTGTGAAATATGTTGTGAAAAAAATTTAAATATCTGATCGGTGGCATAATGGATAACATTTGAGTTTCTTCCAGCCCAGAACATCTGAACGTCCAAGTAGTAACAGCTCAAATGCTTCAGTAAAGGTTTTAAAAAAACAGAATAGAAAGAGTAAATGTCTTTAACTAGACATGGAACCACCATATGACCCAGCTAGCTCTACCATTCCTCAGTATTTATTCCTGAAGAATTAAAGTCAACAAACTATAATGATACATGCATACCCATATTTATAGCAGCACAGTTCACAATAGCCAAACTATGGAACCAGCCTAGGTGTCCATCAAAGGATGAATGAATAAAGATAATGTGATATACATACACAATGGAGTTTTATTCAGCCATAAAGAAAAATGAAATTATGTCATTTGCAGAAAAGTGAATGGAACTAGAGACCATTATGTTAAGTGAAATAAACCAAACTGAGAAAAGCAAGATTGTATATATTCTGTCATACGTAGAAGCTAGAGAGAAAAAAGCAAAAGACAGGTGGGGGTAGGGATCTTATGAAAATCAAAATGAGATCAGTAGAAAGGGATCAAGGGGTGAGAGGCAGGGAGGGTGGAGGGAAGTGCTGGGGAGTGATATTAGCCAAATTATATTGTTCTTTTGTGTGCATGTACGAATATGTAACCACAAATCCCATCATTATGTACAACTTTAAAGCACCAATAAAAAACAGAAAAAAAGTAAAGGTCTTTGTAATCAAGCAGACCTGAGCTCCAGATTGTACTCCACCAAGTACACAGTATTTGATCCTAGGCAAGTTACTTAGCTTCTCTGTATGTAAGTGGCAGGTATAGTGACAAGTGTGCTATAAAAAATATCTCATTTGATCCTCACAACAACTCTATTAGATTGCTATCGTCATTTTAAAAATGAAAAGACTGAGGTTTAGTGCATTTAAGCAAACTTATTCAAGGTCATGTACACTTAGTTAAAGTCTAAATTCAAACCCTAATCTTTCTGGTTCCAAAATCTACTGTTACCACTACTCACATCATGCTATACTCCTTCCAGTCCAGCCTATGCCTGAGCTATTTCTTCATTGTCTCTCTGATCACTGATAGTATCAGTCAGCTTAACTCACTATAATGAAACACCTGACAGAGGTAACTTATGAAATAGAGAAGGTTTATTTCAGCTATTTATGAAGTAAAGAGAGGTTTATTCTTTTCTGGAGGCCCAAGTCCAAGATTGGGTAACCCAATTTGCTTGAGCCTCTGATAAGGGCAGCACATTATGGTGACAGTATGTATCAAAGTTAGTAGGGACATCTCTAGCCAGGAAGCAGAGAAAGACTAAGAGGGACTGGGGTTTGATAGTCCCCTTTAAAGGCACATTCCCACAGACCTAAGTACCTCCTATTAGGCCCCACCTCAAAAAGATGCCACCATCTCTCAATAGTGCTACTCTGGGGACTAAATCCTTAATGCATGGAACTTCATGGGACACTACCCATATTTAAACCATAGATCTGACAAATCAAATCAGGGACAAAATGATAACCACAATAGAATGTTGTAAATCCATCTGTAGTGTGGGCCATCAATGACACCTTAGAAGCCTGGTCAGGACATGCTTAGAAATCAAATATCAACACCTCAGTTTTTCAAGTCATGATTTTTCTCCAATGTCACCATAATATATCTAACTGAAGAGAAACACGTATCTCAACCCTAAAGACAAGAATAGAAGTTGTAACAAGAATGCATTGGACAATATACAATATATATCTTATGTAGTCAATTTTGACTTGATTTTCTAGTAGTGTTGGTAATGCATTTTTTCTTGCAAATTAGTGCAATATTTACTGATCAAAATGTCAGATGATGCAGTTTATTGTGGGCCACAAGAGTAGGCGGTTCAACCTACTGTTAAGCAATGAGAAGTGGGATACTTTGTTTTCACTAACATAAAATGCTGAGACTTTGAAGGGCAGTAAACTGGGGTTACCAGGTGGACTATGGGATTGAGAGGTTTTGGTAAGACTGTACTAGGAGTTAGGGCTCATATGATTAGGTGTCAGGGAGCCAAAGATGTAAGTCAGAACACAGGCTGAGGTTGTGGCTCAGTGGCACAGAGCTTGCCTAGCATGTGTGAGGCACTGCATTCAATTCTCAGCACCACATATAAATAAATAAAATAAAGGTCTATCAACAACTAAAAAATTTTTTTAAAAAGTCAGAGCAGGCAGGAGGGATCATATATTTGGATGGAGTAAATGGAAGGAATTCTACACCAAAAAATATTAATTAGGGCTTGAATCTGATACTTTCACATACTTTCTCTCATAGAAAGAATATACCAGCTTCCCTTAGCTAGCAGAAAAGAGTTATGATGTCTCAGGTTACCTGTAGACAATTAGAAATACATGTTTCAGTGGAGAGATAAGGCAGCTATCCATGCCACTACAATTTGGACAGAAATATCCACATACTAAGATTCCTACATGACAGATACAATCGACTATGTAAAGATTGTGATGTTGTTGCTCTGGCAGAGGCTCTTGAAGGTACTGGGAAGCCCACGAACTGCTGAGCAAAATAGAGGAGCAAGTATCCGGTGGGTGGAAGGCAGTACAGGAATGTGATTAGGTACTCTAGAACTAGTTTCAAACTGCGCTTAAAGGTATGACTGAATGGGGCTGGGATTGTGGCTCAACGGTAGAGTGCTTGCCTTGCATGCATGAGGTACTGGGTTCGATCCTCAGCACCACATAAAAATAAAACAAAAATGAAGATATTGTGCCCATCTACAAGTAAAAAAATATTTTTAAAAAAACATATGACTGAAAAAATGTATGCTCCAAACTTATTTTAACTGCTAGCACATAGCAGGAGCTCACATAGTTCTTAAAATCTCACAAGAATTGTACCTAAAAACAGAAGAAATTAAGTTTTCAAGTGTGTGCAAAGTGATCTTTCTAGACACATACCTATATGACAATATTTTCAACATCAATTTTTCAAAAAACAATAATTGAAAAAGTGAGGCTAAGTTAATGATTAAACAAAAATCTCAAAATAAATTATTTGGGAAAAATAAATCTACATTAATTGTTACAAAAGTCACAACCTAGCAACATGTGTACTCCACGATTTTTTTATTTATCAAAATGAAAAAGGAATTCTGAGAAGTACCTCAATTAATATTTTTACTTTCTGTATAATCCTGGCACTTTCTTAAGTGACCCATGTAAGTAAAAGCACAACAACATCACAATCTTTACATAGTCAATGTATCTGTCATTGAGGATTCTTAGTAAGTGGATAGTTCTGTTCAAATTGTAGTGGCATGGATAGGTGCCTTATCTCTCCACTGAAACATGTATTTCTAATTGTTTAGCGGTAACCGGAGGCTACAGAGTGAGAAGATCTGGTTCTACCACTTACTGGCAGAGCAACCTCTCTAGGCCTCAGTTCCTTTATCTATATAACAAAAGTAATAACCTTTATCCCCTCCAGTGTAAGTAATGCTCATCATTATATACATCAGGGGACTGAAAATTGTGGCAAACAAATAGCAAGCAGATGCCCAAGAAACATTTTTGTTTGGTGATAAAAAATTTTTCAAGAAAATGTAGTATTTTTGACCCTGGAAATTTGTGTTTGCCAGGAAGACAATCATAAAACCTCAAATACTTTAATAATCCTACAATTGTCAGTCCCACTCAAAATTATGTAGTTGAAACAGATCACTTTGGCCTGATTTCAGTTTCATTTTTGAGCTGATACCACTTGACCCAATAAAGAGACAACTATATACTGCAGAGTCTATGCATTTTTACTTTCCTAAAGGACATCATTTTCCAAACACACTCACACATTCAAAAAGATAAAATTAACCTAGTTACCATAGGCTCTAAACAAAATCTAGATCCTCATAACATAATATACAAAATGTCCAGAATATAATCCAAAATCATTAGGCAGAGAAAGAACTAAAAAAAGAAATCTAAACTCACATCAGCACATGATGGAATTATCAGACAAAGATGCTGAGGCAACTATTATAATGTCCCAGCAACTAAGGACAGCTATACTTGAAGAGAATGGAAGGATAGGCAGTCTTAGAAAAGAATTAGAAGATATAAATTAGGACCAAATGGAAATGTTAGTAATGATCAACACAATAACCAAAGTAAAAAAAAAATAGATTGGTACAACAGTGGTATGGAGATGACTGAAGAGGAGTTAGTGACTTGAAGATAAACAACACAAATTCTCCAATCTGAAAGACAGAAAATATTTGAAAACATAAAATGAACATAGCTTTAAGGATAGACAGTATAAGAACAAAACGTCTAGTATCTGTATCATCAGAGTCCCAGGAAGAAAAGGAAAAAAATTGTGGTACAGAAAAACATATTTGAAGAAGTAGAGGCTGAAATTTTCCAAGAATTGGAAATTGTATAAATCTATGTATTCAAGAAGCTTAGCAAATGTCAAGCTGGATAAACCCAAAGAATTCCATTCCCAGACATCACAACAAAATAGTGGAAGACTAAGAAAAATGAAAAAAAAAAAAGTCTTGAAAGTGGCTAGAGAAAATAACATATTGTTTACAGGAGAATAACAATTTGAATGACTGTAAGTTTTCATAAAAGAACATGAAGGAAAAGAAAGAAGTGGTATATTTTAAGGTGCTAAGAAAATGAATTATCAACCCAGAATTTTGTATGTGATGTCTTTCAGAAATGAGGGTGAAAATATATTCTCAGATAATTAAGAACTAAGACAATTCATAGTAAATGAATGCTCTATAGACACTCTTTATATAGAAGGGAAATTATCATTAAAAGGAAAATTGGAAAATTAGAACTGAAGGAAGAAGAATGAAAAAGGTAAATATCCAAATAAATAAAATAAACTACTTTTCTCCTGAGTTCTTTAAATATTTCAGAGTTAAAAGCAAACATTATAACAATGTCTGATGGTATTTTCAATAGTTGGATAAGAGACCTGAAATACAAAAGTAGAAAGGAAAAGAGGTCTATATTGTTGAACATTTCTGTATTTAGATTAATGTAGTTAAATATGAATTTTAAGAAGTCTATGAAAAGTAAGGTATGCATATTATAACCCCCTAAAGCAACCACTAAAACCCCAAAGCTATACAAAGAAATATCATGAAAAAAGGATAAAATGTACTAATGAAAAATATTCAAGACTCAAAAAACAAAAACAAAAAAAGGATCAAAAGTAGAATAAGAAATGAAAGGAATAAAACATAAAACAAATAATGAAATGATAGATTTATATCCAAACATGTCAATAATGACATTAAATACAAATGGCTTAACAACCCAGTTAGAAGATAGATACTTTAAACTATAAGCTGTCCACAAGAGACCCATTTCATACATAATGATATAGGTACGTTAAAAACAAAAGAATGGCCAAGCATGATGGTGCACACCTGTAATTACAGTGACTCTGGAGGCTGAGGTAGGAGGATCACAAGTTTGAGGCCAGCCTCAACTACTTAGCAAGGCCCCAAGCAGCTTAGCAAGATCCTGTTTCTAAATAAAATATAAAAAGGACTATGGATGTAGCTCAGTGGTTAAACACCTCTGGGTTCAATCTCTGGTACCCCTCTTCTCCCAAAAAAGAATGAAAATTGATGTCAGTGAAAATGATAAGAGTAAGAACTTCTGAAAAAGCTCCTCCATAAAAGCAGCAAAAAAAATTAGCAAAACTGATGAGAATCTTTTTTTTTTACCAAAAAAAAAAAAAAGGCTTAGAACATTTATTAAAGACTTAGAACATCCCAAGGGGTATTTCATCAAGAAATAGCATTAAGATATTGCTAACAAGGATTTTAGCTTCAAGATTGCCTGGAGTGGGAGATATACCTGGAGCAAAGGAAAAAAGCTTAATAGGAAAAACTGGGGAAGGAGATGGCCATTGGAGTTTTTAAAAGCTTGGGCATATTCTTGGAAATATAAAAGGTTACACACATGCATAAGGCTGTGTTAATGTTCAAGAAAGGCACAAGAAGACACTAGTTTTTTACTTATGGTTGATCTTGAGGCTCTGCACAAGGAAGAAATGATGGCTAAAGCAGAGCTATCAACTGTCTGCCTTAGTGTTGTAGAGATAACCGAAAATACACATAGAGCCCATCAGCAAACACTGGAAAAATCCTTAGCTTTAGTCCTTTAAGGAATATATAGTACAACTGACAGAAAGTTACCAAGGAAACATTAGACTTGAATGACACTATAAATCAACTAGTCCAAGCAAAGCTCTATTGATCACTCTTCTAACAAGACCAAAATACATATTCTTCTTAGGAGAACATGAAGCATTCTCCAGGATAGACCAAAAGTTAGGCCATAAAACAATGTTAAATATATTTTAAAGGATTAAAGTGATACAAAGGATAATCTTTGATCATGATGGAATTAAGTTTAGAAATCAATAATAGAAGAAAATGTGAGATAGTCACAAATATGTGGAAATTAAAAGGATAGGAAATGATATACCACAGAAACACTAATGAAAAGATAGCAGGATTAGCTATATTAAAATCAAAGTGGATTACAAAACAAAGAGAATTAATGATCACGGATAAAGAGGAACAGTACATATTTAAAAAAAGGCCAACCCACTAAGAAGGTACAACAGTCTTCAATGTACATCTGCTAAGAACACAGCTTCAAAATACACATAGATATAATATAATAAAGATGTAGCTCTCTCCAAATTGATCTATAGATTTTATATAATTCCTATCAAAATCTATGGAAGATATTTTTCACATACAACAAGCTGATCCTAAAATTCTCATGGAAATCCAAAAGACCCAGAATAACCAAAACAATTTTGAAAAGGAACATAATTGGAGAAATCTCAGTGTCCAATTTCAAGTCTTCCTGTAAAGCTCTAATAGAGAGAGTAGACAATGGGATAGACATATGTATCTCTATAATAGGATTGAGTTTCCAGAAAGAGACCCACATAAATATGACCAAATGAACTTCATAAAGGTTTAAAGGCAACTCAGTGGAACCAAGATAGTCTTTTAGTAATGATGTTAGAAAAATTACTTAAGGAAAAAAGTCTCTCCCTAAAATCACAGTACTTTCACAGAAATTAATTTAAATATAAAATATAAAACTACAAAAGCTGTGAAGATGTGTACTATGATTTTCTAAGATATTATTGGGGAAAGCTAGGTGAAGAACACATGGGAAGCTTCTATACAAATATTGCAATTACTTGGATCTTAAACTATTTCAAAATTTAAAACCCTGTATTTTCAAAAACTTAACAGTAAAAATCCAAACAATCTAAGTTTAAAATGGGCAAAAGACTTGAACAGATACTTTGCCAAAGAGGATATAAAGATGACCAATAAACACATGAGAAGATGCTCAATGTCATTACCCATTAGGGAATAAAAGTTAAAATGTAAATTAACACATGTTATTTTTACAATAATCCTGTTAGATAAATATTACAATTTTCCCCATTTTACCCACAAGGAAACTGATTCGTGTTGAAGTTAAACAATTTATCTAAAATGAATAAGGCCTCCTATTGGTGAGGCTGGGATGAAAGTCAAGCTTCAGTTTAACACAAGCATGTCTGCTGTTAATGATAAAGTCTTACTGTGCTCCATGCTATTGCTTTAAAAGACACTATCTCCCTATTGGTAACTTATTTGAGGTGCTTATTAACTAATATTTTCTGAAGACATTCTTTAAGATTTAATAAGATAAATTGCTACACCCAATAAGTCAGAGACAGGAAGAGAAAGTGAAAGATCTGTCATAATTTACACCTATTTTTCCCAGTACTAGGTACAGGTGGCTGGTATCTCTCCGTTCATTTTCTTTGTAGTTCTTGTATAAGTTCATATGGTACTTGCTACTTAAATATAGACAAAAATGAGCTTTTACACTTATAAAATTGCCAAAAGAAGTTTGAGTTTCTCACTATAGCTAGAGAAGAAGGAGTTTTTGAACTTGTTTGTTAATATTAAAATTAATTTCTAAAGGCATGCAGGACAATGGCACTAAAAGGATTATTAATTTATGCAGCCTTGATTTGTTTGTTCCTACCACATTGCCTTTGCCTCCATTCAGAATAGTTAAAGAAAACTCACACACGCCAAAGTGCTGAGCAAAAACAAAAAGGAGGCAATATGGAATCTCTCCTTGGGGAAAAGAAAGAATAGATGTTACAGAGGACCATACTTAATTATTGCTTTTGAAATAAAATTGACCAGAAAAATTAATTCATTGGTGCTGTTTAAATCTTACAATCTCTGCAAGGTCTGATTTCATTTTTAGAGGGAGAAAGAGCCAGATATGTTGTTTCAGGAGGGAAATGGATCTTACAGGTTTTTATAGTGAGAATGTCTTTGGATCATCTCTATTTATGTGTTCAAGATAAGCCCTAAAATGAAGGAGTGCTTTCATGAAGTAGACAGAATGAGATTGATTAGAAGTTAAACAAAGTATAACGCCAAGATCATATATAAGGTTCATGATTAAACAACCCTGGACAGGTTCAGAAAATACCCCAAATCCATGATCACATACCATAGCCAGATGTATGCTATAAAGTCCTTCATTTGATAATCAAATTGCCTCTTTATATTTCAAAAACATAGCTCAGTCTGTGATTTGAATGTGAGATGGCAGAAATGCACTAGTGACTAGCAAGGAGGAGAATGGGTCTGATTAAAATTGGGAGAGTAGGATATGTTGGCCATTCTTTCAACAAAAAGGCACTGAGTACCTACTAAGTGTCAGATGCTGCACTAACTGCAGAAGATATAGATATGGCTACAACCCAGTCACTACCTGCTGTTAGGGGCTTACAGTCTATGTATGAGAAGTTCCGGAGCACTTGGGGAAAGTCAGGTGGTCCTGTGTGGCTGGAGTTTACAATGCATAGGTTAAAGAATGGGGGACCATCAAAACAGAAGCTAAAAGAATATGAAATTATCACATATCAAAAGGCTTTTTATGCCATGTCAAAGTGTTTTACATTTTATGTCTTTTGTTTAAACACAAATAATCTGCCAGCCATGGTGATGCACATTTACAATCCCAGTGGCTCAGGAGGCTAAGGTAGGAGGATGGTAAGTTCAAAGCCATTCTCAGAAACTTAGTGAGGACTTAAGCAACGTAGCAAGATCCTGTCTCTAAATAAAATATATAAAAGAGCTGGTGATGTGGCTCAGTGGTTAAGTATCCCTCAGTTCAATCCCCCATTAAAAAAAAAGCTAAACAAAAATAATCCATGCTTAGTATAGAAATTTTCAAAAATATAGAACAGCAAAATGCAAAATAAAAAAACTAACACCTCTAATTCCACCACCCAAAGACACATGTTCCCTGTGTGTCAGTGCCTGTCTTTGTATCTGCCTGTCTTGATAGATTAATAAACAGATAATCTCTCTACATGTCTGTATCAATCAATCTAGAGAAATACATGTAGGCACATATTCACATATACATATGCAGTTTTAGTCCACTTAAAATTTATTGTGGATATTTATTCATGCTATTAAACCTTCAATATCTTTTTAACAGCTGCATAGGATTCCATCATATTACCATTTCATAATTTAATCAGGCCTTATTGATGGTTGTTTCCTATTTTCATAACTATGGTAGGAGTTATTTTTGAAATAAAATTGTTTGCATTCCCATGACAGCCGTTGTCCAGAAACAGCTGGACAGATGCAGGCTGCACAATGGTAGAACTGGGAAAAAGAAGAGGAGAAGATCATAGAGGGACAAATAAGGGAGAAGTTAGCCAGTGTATGGGAAAAAAGCAGATTCTGTAAAATGGTTCCTAGCAAAGAAAGAGTACTAAGAGGGAGGAAAGCATCAGTCAGCTATTTACTCAACCAAACTCTATTGAATGCCTACTTAAAATAATATTTTTGGTTTTTTCTGCAGTGCTAGGGATAGCACCCAGGGCCTTGCACGTGCTAGGCAAGCACTCTACTGCTGAGCCATATATATCTCCAGCCCAGAATGCCTACTCAAAACATGCAGATAAACCTAGACCCTGAGACTTAGAGTTACCGCATCAAGATTTCCAATGTAATTCTTATGCAAAATAACAGCAGTCAATGGTTGCCTTGAGGCACCTGACAGAATCAGATGGGCATGGTAGCTAGATGATCACTCACATTTTCCAGGTTCTATTTCTGTATTAAATTAAATTATCAGAAACTCAAGTACTGAGATTGTATTATCTCAACCTCCAAAGAAATGTCTAAACTGAATAATGATTTAATATTAAACTCTCATTCCTTATATACAAAGTCAATACGGAAATTATCCATTTCAGTGCGGTTGTTGTTCCTTTGCAAAACTGTAGTTGGAGATGTGTACTATAACCTGTTATCTCTCAAATGAGGGGAAAATATCATAAATTTCAGGATGAAATTTGTCTAGGGAAAAGAATAATACATATTTTTCTGCAGCAACAATAAAACTATGCAAGCCAGTGTATTTTCCTGTTTACTTTTGCTGCTAGGAAACAGACTTGGATTGACTTGTCCAGATACTTCAAGGCAGTCACCCTTTCTAGTTCCTTTAGTTGGTCTCCTTAGATTTTAAAAGTTAAACGTCCTGGGCTTGGGTTGTGGCTCAGTGGTAGAGCGCTTGCCTCACATGTGTGAGTCACTGGGTTCGATCCTCAGCACCACATACAAATAAATAAATTAAATAAAGATATTGCGTTCATATACAACTAAAAAATATTTAAAAAAAAAAAGTTAAACGTCCTATACTTTACAGCGTCTAATTCTGTATACTACCTCAGATCCTTCTGAACATGTGTATGGAATGAAATAATTTTAAATTAATTTGGCCACAAAAAGCAATTTTGTAATCGCTCACCTCCTACTACAAATTGACTCAATGGTTGTTAATATCTGAGTTGGAGGCTGGGAGACTTGATATTTGTAGTTGATGTTTTGATTAGGATATGATTAAATAGCATCCATATGATTAATACCTTGAAATGTGCCCTTCTAATTTGTTTCCACAATAGACAAATGTACACACACAAGTGCTCATAATATAGCATCTCAAGATGTCTAAACTTCTAGAATAATCTATAATCCCCATCTTTAATGAAGACAATCACAAGCTATTCTTTTTCTATGCAGAAAGCAGTAATGAATGGAATGAGATAAATTCAAACTTGCATGAAAGTGCTCTTCTCTCTGCTCTACCTCTGATGTGAAGAGGAATGACTTATAGGGACAATTATGTATAACCTTTTAATAGCTCTACACTGGCTTAAGGATAAAGTTCAAGTGCTATGGTAAGATATGCATGCTATATTGTTCAGTAAAAAAGGCAAGTTACAGAACAATATGATCTCAACTTTATTAAACACACACATACATGTAAAATAAAAATATATGCTAAAATTGGTAATAGGATCAAATTCACTCTTTTTCAATCTCTATTTCCTTATTTTTCTAAAATAAACATGTGTTGCTTCCATTATTAGAAAAAGGATCACCCTTTTAAAAGTTTAAATATTCACATATTCTAGGATTTAGAAACCACCAGAGGCACGTCAAAGTTAGAATACTAAAAGATTACATGACCTCTCTCTTCTTTGGATCTGAGTACATCTCCACTGGGAGAAGACAAATGTCAACCATAAAGTCTCAGAGCCAATCAATGGCAAAGCTTAGAACAGATCCAAGACTTCACCCAGTCCAGGACTGTAATTCCCCAGCTACTTTTCTGAGCGATGGACAGTGATCCTCTGGCAAGGGCTTACTGCACAGACTTAGCCCTCAGGTCCAGTTTGGCTTGCAGGACTTTATGATTCCTTGCAAGTTTAATAGCCCATGAAATATAATCCAGCAATACAAACTTCTCTAGAGTTGGAATTCCTAGAATAAGACAAGAGAGGAACAAAATGAAAGCATTTTTAAGGAAATGTAATTTTTAAAGACAGAATTGTTTTGGGGTTTTCATGACTGACACAGTTCCAGAATTCAAATTTTTTGTTGATTTCAGATTGTACAGCTTACTTATTTTCAAATAACATTTCTACTTACATGAGTAAAATGTGGCAGACAGACAAAGATCTTTTGGCTGGCCTCCTGGCCTCTTGGTCCAGAGGCTTATTAAAGGCTATGTCAGGAGACTGATTTTTCTTCACGGACTAGATGTTGGCCTGAGTTTTCCAAATTCCACATCTTTCCTTCCAACAGAATGGTCTTTTCCTTCAAAGCTCTGAGCCTCTGATCTGGAGCTACATAAAGCTTCAGTCCAGTCAGTTCTTTTTTTTTCCAGTGAAGAATGGTGTTAAATCAAACTAGCTTGTTATCTTTTGTACCACAGGGGCCCCCAACCTCAGGTCATCAGCAAAATGATGGTGACCAAGAGGCATCCTCCCTAATTTCCTGGCTAAACATGGAGTCAAATATGGAGTGCAGATTTTTTTTGTTTTGGAATGACAAAGTGGCTTTAGTACCAAACTCTCCCAGATAAGAATAATAGTAAGGATGGTGATGACTGTGGTGCTTTATCCTGTCAGCAGAAACTTAAGGATGGAACAGGCCAGTGGTTCCTCAGAGGCCACCTTGGCCTCAGTCTGTGTTGGGAGACAATTTTCCATGGATTTTGTGTTTTGCATGTTTTGTGAAGCATTGAATGACTCTGTTCTGGTATAGCTTTTCAAGGATATTTGTAGAACAAACAGACTTGAAAGACAGGGATAGTTTCTAGCTTTGGAGTAAAGAGCAGGCTTACTTTCAGTCTTAGAAGATACAGATGAGTAGTGTTCAGTATAATCAAAAGACGATCACTCTCTGGAGCAAAGGGCTGGGTGTGCTTACTGTCCATTAGAAAAGATTCGAGTTTCTTAAGCTCAGGTTTCCTCTCCTGCATTGTATTTCATGAGCTTGACGATACAGTGTGGCCCTTTTCACATCATGTTGTGGGTATGAGGGTTATGAGAATCAGAGAAGAAATGCTGATATTCTGGCTTCTGCTACTGCTGTGTGCCATAAACTGTTATTCTTCTCTGATCCAAGGGTCTTGTGCCTCTTGCCAGCATCCAAGAAACTGTCTCAGGCTAATTTGCTGGCTTACAAATAAGGTAAAAATCCCAGACCCTTCACATTTCTTAATAGTCTGTACTGCCTGGCTGGACTCCTATAAAATATATGGAAGGAATTAGGAAGAAAGAAAAGAACCCACAGCCTAAAGGTTAAAAGATTACTATTCTTTTAAGATTATCATTGTTATATAATAACTGCACGTGTTTTGACAATTATTAACTATCCTCAGTGACAACTGGGACTTCCAGGTCACAAAACCTCATCAGTTGATTTTAGGTGATAGCAATAAAAGAACAGGTTTAGACCTAACCCACATGTCCTTCAGTAACAGGGATCACAGAATTTCAACTGTCTCCAGGGCAGGTTTAGACAGAAGCTAAACTGCCTTATGAAGGAACTCCTTGGAAGAATCAAAAACTCTTGTCACTGATCAGTTCTGTACGTTAAGAGAGCTTTGGTTTTAATTCTCTGATCAAATACCAACTAGTCTTTTTTGACATTTTGTTCCATTTACATAGTATCACTGTTAGAAAAATAAAATATTCTGAGTGACTAATTCATTGTTGAAGCTCCGTGGCTTTTTTTTTTTTCATTTCTATTTCCAGCTTGTTGTAAACCACACAATATTCTTTTAGTGAAATTGTACAGAAGAAATATAATGCACGACAGGAACCCTTTATTCAGTAGTGGCCATGTTCCAAAAACTAACTGCGAAAGATGTTACTTCCACTTCAAAAAACAAACAGTCATTCTTAAAGGTCTACAGAACGCTGAGTGAATTTTTAGAATTACTAGATTATTGCTTTACTATTTTAAAAAATTCAGTAATTACATCTTAGCTTGGGGGTTACATTATTCAAAATATGTCATTTTAGTGGCCTATTTCTTTGCATCCTAAAAAGTAATGCCATTTTTCATTTATGAATATTGTTCTTTCTGCAACTAACATGTCTCATAATTTATGTCTTACTGAAATAATAGACTATACTGAGAAATCCTCCTGTCCATTTTTAAAGATAAATTGAAGGGAGGTAGAAGAGATGCTCTTATCTTCACCGCCATGTCTTGCAAATAAGTCAAGGTCCCCCACTGTCCTTGCCTCAAAGGATCCCAAAAGGACTTGTGGAAACAGATGTGATGTGAGCCTCATACTGAGTACTTGAGGGTTTTTTTGCTCCCTGAACACATTAACTTGACATTTGGAAATATTGTGTTTGAAAGTTATTATCACACTTAAATTTCTTAAATATTCCTGATAAAAAATGTCTGCAGGATATTAATGAAGACAATAGTTCACTTAATTTTCACATACAGAAAATGCCTGCATCTCCCCACTTCTTTTCCATACTCCTAGTGGTCGGCTAAACTTATTCTTCTAATGTGGATTCAGAACTTTATTGTATCTTCTTACTCCTGGCCTAACTGAAATATAGGTTTTGCTAAAGTTAAAGAACTGCTAAAGGGCATAATCCTATGGGATCTTCTCCCCTAATATCTACACACCTTCTATAAAGAAAGTAGCAGAAATCATTTTAACTCCCTTAATGGAAAGTGACAGAAACATCTCCAATAGTCTAATGGAGCAAGATTACTGACCCAGTGCAAAGGTAGCAGGCTTCAGCAGGCAGCTGATTCAATTCTCACATACAGTGGTGAAAGAGCAGCTTTCTAGGACCATGTTATAACAGGAGAAAAAAACAGGTGATGAAAATGTACTGCTGACCAGTTGCTCAAATG
>PVHX01026916.1:0-20092 GCA_004024805.1 Geosciurus inauris
TTTTTAAGCAGTCTCCATACTGCTTTCCAGATTGGTTGCACCAATTTGCAATCCCACCAGCAATGTTTAAGTGTACCTTTTTCTCCACATCCTCGCCAGCACTTATTGTTGCTGGTATTTTGGATAGCTGCCATTCTGCCCAGTCAATTCATTTTTAAGAGGAGGTACAACTGCCAGGCCAAGTGGGTATTGCCTCAGCTGGGCTGGGACACCCTCTCTCTGCAGCCCACCCAGGTGGAGATCCACAGTGTGAGAAGGCTTCTTAGTCCCCTGGAAGGTGAACCAGAGGAGCCAGATGGTGGCTGCAATGTTGCAGAGCCTCAGCTGCTGGCAGCCTGCTGGGCCAGCCTCAGCCCAGGCCAGGCCAGCGTCCCTGACGGTGGTGGGCCCCTCTCCCCAGACAGGACTGGCGCGGGCACTGTCAGCATTTACTTTTCTGGCTGACCTTTCCCTTTTCTAATCCCATGCATTCAGCCTTTCATACGATGGTGTCATCAGTCTAGCCCTGCTGGCCTCTGTCTCTGACTACATCTCTCACTGCATCTGTTTCTGCCTTCAGCTTGCAGGCCTGTCCTCACTGTGGCTTCCATTACTCTTGCAATTACAGGCCTGCCTCGCAGGGTTGTTTTACTGGGTGCACACCATGCTCAGTGCTCTCTGTGTTATTTTCCTGAATCGCTATCACTATCCTGAGAAGGAGGGAGGAGGATCTCTGTTTTATAGACAAGACGACTGAGGCTTAGAGAAGTGAAGTCACCTGCCCAAGTTCACAGAATGAGCAAGTGCTGGAGCTCAGCTTTGGGGTCTCCCTGTGCCTGACTCCAAATCTGTGCTTTTAACCACCAAGCAGCAGGGTGCCCTGCCTTGCTGTGCTGTGTGGGGTCTGTGAATAACTATGTGAACTCTCCCAGAAGCGGTGCTCTGTGGTGTAGGGAGTCCCATCCTCCTTCAGCAGTCAGAGTGATATTCTTGACTCTTGCAAGCCTGCTCTCACCACCCAGCTCCTTCACTTCTCCCAAAGTCCAACCTGTCCTTCCTGCCAGGATGTCTGAAGCTCTCCTTTGCAAGGTTATCAAGGTATCAGAATGTCAAGGTCTCCTCTCTGTTTTCTGCACATCCCCCTTGTCCCATCTCTAGGCCTTTGCCCACATGGTGACTCAGCTCAAAAGCCCTCTCTGCCATCTTCTGTTTACACACTCCTAACTCCACCTCCAGCCCCTATCCTAGATGTCATCTTTGGAAGCTGTAGGCCACATTAATCATCAGGTCCTCAGACTCTTCTGAAAGGCCGAAACATACACTAGCAAATCTAAGTCACAACTAGTCATCTCCTGGGACAGTGTCATCCTCTTGTTGCAGCGAGCTCCATGGGAACCAGCATGTGCTTCTCCCAAAGGATTCCCTCTGGGGCCTGGCCTGGCCTGGCCACCTAGCAGTTTCCATTGGTCGGTGCTGACCTGGGCCTGGGCAGATCTGTGCCCGTGTGGCCAGCTATGTCAGAAGCCAAGGCCAGGTCCTTGGCCCCTTCTTTGTGGCCTAGTGAGAGAACCATGTTGCTATCCTTGGATTGGTCAAATAAAGATTTTATTGTAGGTTTAAGATATGATGCAGCGGGGCTGGGGTGGTGGCTCAGTGGTAGAGTGCTTGCCTAGCACGCGTGAGGCACTGGGTTCGATCCTCAGTACCACATATAAAAATAAATAAGAAATAAAGGTCCATCAACAACTAAAAAAATATTAAAAAAAAAAAAGATATGATGCTGCATTTTTCTTTTTAATTCCTAAATTAAAAACAAATTTTAACAGACTTTCTTTATCTCCTTCTCATCCTGTGATACCAAGCCATGTGCATCAAAAAAATTATTTTTTACCTTTAATTTTAAAAACAATTATTTAGGGAGCCCTGCAGGCATGGTAATACCTGCCTGTAGTTCAGCTACTCAGGAGGTTGAGGCAGGAGGATCACTTAAGCCTAGGAGATCAAAGCTAGCTTGGGCAACATAGTGAGAAACCTATCTGAAAAAATAAATTAATTAATAAATAATTCAAGGAATCTCCAAGTATAGTAGAAAAATCAAGAACTTCAGTTAAATTGAAAGAAGCAAAAAATAGCAATCCATACCCAGAAATAACCATAGGTAATGCTTTTCTACATTATCTGTATAGATGCTTCTTGATTTAGCATGAGGTTATATCCTAAAAAACTCTGTGTAAGTTGAAAATATCATAAATCAAAAATGCATTCAATATGCTTAACCTACTGAACATCATAGCTTAGCCGAACCAAACTTCAGTGTACTCAAAACACTTACATTAACTAACCTGCAGTTGGGCAAGATCTTCCAACACAAAGCCTATTGTATAATAAAGTGTTACAAATCTCCTGTCATTTATTGTATACTATACTGAAAGTAAGAAGCAACGTGGTTGTCTGGGTATGCTTTCACATTGTCATAATGTCAAAAAAATGTAAGTCGAACCATCGTAAATTGGGAACCATCTGGATCTGTGTGTGTATATTAATTAAAATAGAGCCCATCTGTACAAACTGTCACGTCCTGTGCTTTGTCATTGAAACATTGTCCAGGATATTCTGCATCCTTTTTTCTTCTACTTGCTCAGAGGATGAGGGATCATCTATCTCCTGCCCCTGGCCGTGGGGTTCCGCAGTGGTGCCTGGACATCTTGGCTTTCAACCTGGGCTAGAGTTCTTTTTTCCTTCTAGATGAATCTGATGGGGTTTGTATGAGGCAGCCAGGTGCAAAGGAGAGAAAATGGACCTGGAGTTAGGATCTGGGAAGTCAGGCAGCTGGATGGGGAGAAGTGTGGGTGGAGGAAGAAGAAGAGCCTTGTCTGAGGAAATGATTGTCATTCAAGTTTCTTACTCTCTGAGTCTCACCTATAAAAGAAGAGGAATAGATTTAATTATCTCAAAAGACATCCAGCTCCTCTTATCTGTGGCACTGTCTGCCAGTAGGCTCTGCTGGAGATCCACACAAGGAAGACCAGGTTATTTAAGATTGCTTTCCTGGTTATTTCTAAGGACACTCAGACCTGGGGGAAAGTTCTGAGGGTCTGAATTGAAGCTGGGCAGAGACCACCAGGAGTGGGGGAGTGCATGGATGCATCCATGTACTGCCTGGCCAAGAGA
The DNA here is from genome assembly GCA_004024805.1 of Geosciurus inauris. Lineage (NCBI taxonomy): Eukaryota > Metazoa > Chordata > Mammalia > Rodentia > Sciuridae > Geosciurus > Geosciurus inauris. The sequence goes on from PVHX01026916.1 coordinate 3,151, forward strand.
GTCACATGGATTCTGCTTCTCACAGCAGAATACACATTACTCTGTGAATTCTTTTTTTTTTTTTTTTCCTCAAGCGAAATTAAGTAAGCATTTATTTTAAGGATTCTTGCCTATTGGTCTTACCTAACATGATAACCTACATCAAGGGCAGGTCTAGGAAAGATCCTGAGCCTGGCAGACAGATCCGTTTGACCCTTCCTAGGCTTTGAGCACCCCTAGAGCAGTTTTTGTCACTTTGTCTGGAGGCCCAGAGTAAGCACTTAGTGTCATGAGACTGATAGAGAGCTTTTATGTAACTGTGGCTTGAAGATGTGCCCCTAAGGCTCAGTGTGATGGCTTGAGGGGAAAGCCTCTGTGGGTGGGAGTCAGGCTGTATGACCAAGGCCCTCCCTTACTCTGCATCTTTCTTCTTTCCCTTTTTCTTCTTCTGGTACTGGGAATTGAACCCTGGGGTGCTCTACCATTGAGTTACATCCCCAACCCTTTCTTTATATATATATTTTTTAAAATATTTTTTTAGGGGGCTGGGGCTGTAGCTCAGTGGCAGAATGCTTGCTTTGCGTGTGTGAGGCATTGGGCCTGATCCTTAGCACTACATAAAAATAAACAAATAAAATACAGGCATGCTGTCCATCTAGGACACAATACCTTTATTTTATTTACTTATTTTTTTATGTGATGCTGAGGATCAAAATCCAGTGCCTCACACATGCTAGGTAAGCACTGTACCACTGAGCCACAACCCCCACCCTTCTTTATATTTTCTATTTTGAGACAGAGTCTTGCACAGTTGTTTAGGGCATCACTAAGTTGCCCAGGCTGGCCTTGGACTTGTGATCCTCTTGCCTCAGCCTCCCAAGTTGCTGAGATGACAGTTGTGCACCACTACACTCAGCCCTCCTAATCTTTTTTCTTAACAGTAGCATCCATAATAACATTTGTGCTACAAGCTCCAGCTCACAAAGCTTCCACTTGTGACCAGCTCTGTGTGGACCGAGGATGCCTGTGACCCCTCCAGAGTCCTGGAGTGCCCCTGTGGCTGAGTGGGGCCCTTAGGATCCCTGACTTTCTGTCTCGTACCTTTACTTTGGGCCACACAAGTGCCCACAGGAATGCAGAGAAAGAAGCCAAAGGATAAAAAGGATGAGCTGAGGTGGGAGAGCCCTTGCCTAGTACACATGAGGCCCTGGGTTCAATCCCAGCACTGCAAGAAAAAATAAAGGAAATTGGGGCACTGGGTTACCTAGGGTGGATTCAATGTCTGCCTGGCCATCAGAAGTCTACCCTGGTGGATGGGATGGCGATAGGGGCCTACCAGGTCTAGTTTGGATCTTTCTCATACACAGTAATCTGATGAATTTATAGGAAGGGCCTGGACCTGGTGGTGAGGGTTTCTGCCCGTTTCACTGTTCTCTTGGTTTTAGCTCCAAACTCCCCCTGCCTTTGTTTGTTTGTTTGTTTGTTTGTTTTGTTTTGAGGATCTACTGATTGGGATCAGGAGTGGGTGCTTTTGCCCTTAAAACAACACTTGTAGGTTAATAAGATACAAGTTAATTTCAAAGTATATAAAGTAAAAAATCAAACTTCCTCACTTACCCCGCCCTGTTCCCATAGATCTCTTTCACTTTTCCTTTAACCTCTGGTGAGTGTCCTTTCAGGTGTTTTCCTAACTGTGTAAAACACAAACATATGGTGCTGAGGTTATTGTTTACTGTCTTTTAAATATGTAAACAGGACCATGCTGTTTCTCTCTCTCTCTCTCTCTCTCTCTCTCTCTCTCTCTCTCTCCAGTTGGCTAATTTCAACAAAATAGTTGGATACTAGGTCCTTGATTCTCTCTAGAATTTCATTTAATGCTTCAAGGGGAAAAAGCTAATAGGTTGTTCCAGAAATAATCTCCCTAAGTCCTTCACTTTGTGGAGATGTACAGTGATTGCCACACTTGTGGCAGACTTGGGCCACAGCCCATTCTCCTGACTTTGACATGGGTAGGGCGGTGTATTTTTACCAGGTGCCTACCTGCTGTTATCCCTGTGGGCCCATCCTGACAGTATCCCTGGGGGTGGGGCTGAGGTGTATGTGCAGGAATTATTGCAGCTCGGGGCATGAAGAGGCTTGTCCAGATTCAGTGCCCAAAGGGCCCAAAACTCAGGGTTCTCTTGGTTGAGTTCAGCGTATCCAGTATTTTCTGAAGGATGAGCATGTGCCAGGTACTGTGATTGGAGTACTGAGATACAGCCTTGCCAGGGTCCTGCCTGGAGCTGGTCACCAACTGACCTCTGTACTCCTTAGAGTTGGGGCTGTCTGGAGAGAACCTCATTATCCCTAGAAAGGGCTCAGATTCTAGGTCTGGGCCAAGACATCAGGATCTCTGAGGATCTATGGCTACTGGGTGGGAGGAGGGCCTATAACCTCAGCTGCTGCCACTAACCCCTCACTTCTCATGACTCCCTCCTCCCTGTTTCCCCCCATCCCTCCCTCCTTCCTTCTCTCGGCTGTGTCCATTTGTCTCCATCTGTCTCTCTCTGCATGTGGTTCCTGCCCCCTCTGTCACACTATCACCGTCCTTTCCCCTGTCACATGCTCTCCTTGATGCCAATGCAGGCGTGCTGGTCACCATGACAACAGAGACAGGCCCCGATTCTGAGGTGAAGAAGGCTCAGGAGGAGGCACCACAACAGCCTGAGGCTGCTGCTGCTGTGATCACCCCTGTGACCCCCACAGGCCACGGCCACCCAGAGGCCAACTCCAATGAGAAGCATCCGCCTCAGCAGGACACTCGGCCTGCTGAACAGGTATGTACTTGAGGGCATGGGGCGTCCTTCCTCCTGCCAAGCCAGTCCTGGGGTTCTAGTTCTTAGGGACCCAGTATTTCCTCAGCAGGAAGGAAGAAGGAAACTTAGATTTATTTGTGACTCATTACGTGCTGAGCACTATGCTGGGAGCATCGCAATCCTGTTTATATTTAACTCTCCCAAACTTCAGAGGGTAGCTGCCCATTTCCCCATTGTACACTTGGAGAAACTGTGGCTGACTAGAATGAAGTGAGTTACCCAAAGTTACATTGCCATGAAGTGACAGAGGTGGAAGTCAAACCTAGACCCGATCTCCAAAAACTGTTCTTTCAACTTTATTTCCCCACCTTTGATCCTTTTCATTCTAGCTTGGCAAGTCCAGTGTGACCCTGGAGCAAAACTCCTCACCTTAAAGTTTTAGGGTGATTTGAGGGATCATCTAGTCCCCAAATTCATATCTCCTTACTTGACAACAGTTCCAGGGAGGGCAGGGACTGAACCAAGGTCATTGAGGGAGTCAGGCTTGGGCTCTGGCCTCCAGGAGACCTGTCCACAGCTCCCAGCCTCATGGTGACCTAGCGACAGGCGAGAATGCGGAGCCAGATGGTTGCTCCAATAACTTGCACACTATTCTAGGGAGGCAGGACAGCTCTAGCCATGGGCTTGGTTTTGTGGGAGACTCCCACCTGAAGATGCTGCCCTGTGAGCAGCAACCTACAGTGAAGATTCAGACCTCTCGTTGCCCATGGACACTTGAGTTTCTTGTACACACCCAGCCATGGCCCCTGGTTACCCTATGGATCACAGAGGGCAGTGACTCTCATTTTGGAGTCTGTCTGGCCCCAGCTGCCCCTGATTGCTTTTTGTTTGTGTGAAAGGCTGTGGCTTCAAGTTCTCTGACCAAACTCTTTCCTTGGTTGGACCTACAGAGTCTAGACATGGAGGAGAAGGACTACAGCGAGGCCGATGGCCTATCAGAGAGGACCACGCCCAGCAAGGCCCAGAAATCACCCCAGAAGATTGCCAAGAAGTACAAGAGTGCCATCTGCCGAGTCACTCTGCTCGATGCCTCTGAGTACGAGTGTGAGGTGGAGGTAGGGGAGCACCCACCGCCATATGTCCCGCCACTGGCCGGCTGGCCTCAGAGCCAGGGCAGGCTCCTGTGTGTCCTTAGCCTGGCCAAAACAGAGGAGTCCTGGGCCAACTGTAGTGTCCAGGGAGATGACCTTGCCTGGCCCTTCTTTGTACAGATGGTGACAGGGACCCGAAAGACCATTATGATTGTAAACAGAATTAGACATGGCACAGGGCTGGCACCAGGAAAAGGTGGCTATACTGGTAAGAATGTTACCATCTAAGGGCTGATCTGCAGCCATAAGGGCCTAGAAACTGGGCTGTTCTATCTCACCTTAGCAGATACCAACATTTAAACTAGAATCCTTTTTTTTTGGTGTGGGATGGTAGGGAGGGATCTTCCATTCTTTGTGAATACTCCTATCCAGGGTACTCCATCTCTAGTTACCAGGACAAACTAGTTATCTGAGGTTCCATGGTACATATGTCACCTAAGCACAGGGAAATGGCCCCGTGGAAGTATGCTCTCATCCATGTGGAAGGCCCTGTAACATGGCCCTGCCTCACAGCAGCAGCATAACACATGCCTTCTTTCCAGCCCTTCTGGTCCTACATTTAGTGTCTCCCTTCCTGTAAGGGCTCAGACTTGCCTCGTTCTGAGCTCTCACCCAGAGCCCCTCCTTCCTTAGGGGTTTTGCTTCCACCTGGGCCCTGCACCCAGCCCTTCTCTGCATGAGTGGAAGAGTTCAGATGGTGACCCCACCACTGAGGGCTCCTACGGGAGCTCTTCTCCCCATGCCCTGGTTTTAAGAGATGTGGCTTCTTCTTATTCTTTTTTTCTTCACAATACCTTTATTTAAAAAAAAAAAACAAACATTTTTTATTGTAGATGGACAAAATATCTTTATTTATTTATTTATTTTTATGTGGTGCTGAGGATCGAACCCAGTGCCTCACGCATGTAAGGCAAGTGCTCTACCACTGAGCTACAATCCCAGCCCCACAATATGTTTATTTTATTTATTTATTTTTATGTGGTTCTGAGGATCCAACCCAGTGCCCCACACGTGCCAGGCAAGCGCTCTACCACTGAGCTACAACCCCAGCCTACGACTTACTTCTGAACCCTGGTAGGCTAGGCCCCTCTTCTCCACAGGCTTTGATTCTGTTTTGTTTTTATATGTATTTCTTTGGTAGGAGGGTTTCAAGGTGGAACACCTTCCCTGCTCCTGGGCAAAGTAAAGAGCTCTCTCCTTCCCTTTCTTTCCTGGCCCGCGGTTCCCAGGGGCTGCTTCGGCTTGCCCCAGAAGTGCTTGGAGGGTTTGGCCCACACCAGCCCACTCCCTCAGATGGACTCCTCGAGGCTCAGGAATTCCTTTCTAAGCTTGGTCTGGTCCCCTTCAGAAACCTCATTCTTTCTCTGGAGTTCCCTAACTCTCTGGGTGGCAACTGCCTCGTGTTCCTCCTGGATCCCTTGACTGGTGCTTGTCTTCACCCTTGTGGGTTTGGGTTTCCAGGCTGGTTCCAGGCTTTGCCATGCTGAATCCTCAGGCTGGGACTGTGGTTCAGAGTGGTCCCAGGCCTTCTTGCTTTGGAGTGGGGAGAGGGTGGCTCCAACTGTGCTGCTTTCCAGCAGAGGCTGGTTTAGGCCCCCTGAGCCTCTCTCCTACCTTACTTGCCACCTGGGAAGGCAGTGGCCCTCTAGGCTGGTCTCTCTTGATCTCACTTAGACTTAGTGAAAGTCACACCATGACTCTAAGTCTCAGGCCTTCCTCTTCTCCTCTCCATGGTTCTCACTTTTTAGGGGATTCTTCTCTTCCTGTCCCACCAAAAGCTTAGGACTTTGGTGTTCCATTCCTTCTTTTGATTGATGTAAGGAAGGAGAAATCAGTCACTCCCCACACCTCCACTTCCATTTGCCCCATGCAAATCCATGGTCTAGAGAGACCCCAGCAGGACTTGGAAGAAGGCCTGGACGAGCTGAGCATTGTGTCCTATACAACTCAGCAGAGCAAGGTGGCAGGAGCGCTGAGATTCTGTCCAGACACTAGAAGGCTCTTGGGGACTTTCTAGGTGTCCCAGTGGAGCCAAGGGCAGCTCCTAGTCCCTCTGAGCCACATCCCCAGCCCTATTTTGTGTTTTTTATTTAGAGACAGGGTCTCAGTGAGTTGCTTAGCACTTTGCCATTGCCGGGACTGGCTTTGAACTTGCGATTCTCCTGTCTCAGCCTCCCTAAGTGCTGTCACCCTAAGGTATATTCTAATCTCACTGTCTCTCTGCTCTCTTCTTTAGAAGCATGGCCGGGGCCAGGTGCTATTTGACCTGGTCTGTGAGCACCTCAACCTCCTGGAGAAGGACTACTTTGGCCTGACCTTCTGTGATGCTGACAGCCAGAAGGTACCTGGCTGGGGGCCGGCTGCGAGGGTAGGCCTCTCCCCTTAGGTTTCTGTAGTCCTGGCCATATCCCATGGCTTCCATCAGGTCTTCATTAAGCACCTTCCACTTGCATGTCTCCAAGGATCAGCCAGTCCTGTCTACCCTCAGTTCTGTGTCCACCCCACCCCTAGTCCTTTCTTGATGACTCATAGTCACCCAAGATGGGCATCTGGAGAGCCACTATGTGAGTTGCTTAGATGAACTGAGGAGCCTGGCCAGTGTTTCTTCCTTCTCATGGTGGTTGCAATACCTGGTCACTATGGCTGCCCTAGGGCGCTAGGTCCTAACCCTGGTAGGGAATCCAGATTTCAGTCCCCTCACCTCTATCCCAAAGAAAAAGGTCCTTCTGCCAGGGAAGGGTGTTCCCCACTAGGGGCTGCCAACTGGCAATTTCAGGACATTTCTCTATCCTAACCCCTTCTGGCCCTCTCCTCCATCTGTCCTCCAAAGAACCCTGTTTTCTCTTTCAGAACTGGCTGGACCCCTCCAAGGAAATCAAGAAGCAGATCCGGAGTGAGTGGCTTGGTGTGGTTGGAGATGAGGTGGAAGGGTGGGCTGGGCCCCAGTTATACTGTTCCCTCCAACTTTGCTGTGCATGGCAGGTCTTGGGGAAGACAGGGCAGGAATGATGTTGACATTGTTTCACAGATGATGAGACTGAGGTTCAGAGAAGAGATGACTGTGCAGAGTCACAGAAAGTTAGCAGAGGAATCATAAATGCCTTCAGGATGTCAGTCCTAGAAGGTACCTTGAGAGTCATTCAGGACAAGGGGACAAACAGATGGCCTGGAAACAGTCACTCTCCTGTCCAGGGCTAGTGCAGAATTCAGTAACCAATACCCCTTTTCTCAGAGGCTCAGAGAGGTGGTTACTTACACAAGGTCACAGAGCCAAGTGTTGGCTGAGCCAGTTGGGCTGTGGCCTTCCAACCCCATCCTGCATTCTGTTCAAGGTCTCTGAGGACAGATGAGCAGGCCTACAACCTATCTTTTCTGGCCTAAGGAGAAATGGATGTTGGGAGGGGTGTGGCAGCTTTCAAATGGCAGAAGGGGGAGATTGGTAGTCTCAGCAAGGGGCCCCAGTCTTTAAATGGACACAGGGCCTCCAGGCAGAGATGCCTCCACCAAGGGCCCCTCCCTCTGGCTGTGGTGCTCTCTCCTGGACTCCCTGGTCCCCTGGCTGGAAAGCTGTAGCAAAGCCTGTTGCCATGACAGCAGGCAGCTGGGCTTAGGGAGCTGACTCTGAGGGAGGGAGCTTGAGGAATTCTTCCTGTAGGTTCCTGTCAGTTGAAGACAAAGAGGCAGGCACACAGGCAGCACACGCTTCTCTGGGGCTGACAGGGTCCTAGGCCTGGGGTCCAGCCTGGCCTTTAGCAGCCCCAGCACTCCTGGGAGGCCTGCCTTTCATGCCTGAAGGAATCAGAACACACATAGGCAACCAAGTGTAGAGTACGGTGTTTAGTGAAGACCGAGAGCTTGGGAAAGAGAGGTGGTTGGCTGAATTCAGGCCTTGGCCTCTGTCCCCAGAGCTTGCCCACAGCCTTCCAGCACTGCCCAGGCATGTAGCAGTCGCTCCTTATGGCACCTCAAACCATTGAGGAGTAGGCTTGGCCCTGAGCAAGTGCCCCCTCTAGTAGGTTCCCAGCCTCTGTCCCTACCCCTCTCCCTCCCAGCCATTCATCCTAGACCTGCCCTTGGGGACCACACGGGAGCAACTTTTGCCTCCTTTCTGTTGTTTGTAACAGCCCCTCAGCTTTCTGAAGGTGGCTTCATGAGCTCTTGTGTCCTGAGCTTCAACATCAGGTGTACCTCCTCCCAAGACTCAGTGCTATCACCTAGGATGCCTGCAGGTCTTCTGGGCCCTTGCTTCTCCTTGCCAAGTGGACTAGTGATTCCTGCCTAATGTGGTTTTGAGGAGTGACAGTTAAATGACAAATGCATGCACAGTGCCTGGCACAGGTTCAGTGCTCAGTAACTGTTTTCTTCTGGCTTCCCTGAGGTAGTCGGGGCAGACACTGGGGCCAGAAGGCTTGGATTTGAATCCTGGCTCCAGGTAAGGCAACTGAGGCAGAGAATAGGTCAGTAGTACAAGAAGCAGTGATGTTATCATAGATATAACGCCCACCATGGTGCCTGTACCCAGTACACCCAGCAGGTGCTAGCTATTATTATTATTTATTATTACTATCATCCCTGAGATAGTGATATCCCTTGAGGCTGATTTTTCCAAGGAGTCCTTGTGGTCAGGAGCCTGGGTTCTAGGATCAGATGACCAGAATTTGGATACCTTTTCTCTGCCACCAACCAGGAGAGTGACTTAACCTCTTAGAATCTTCATCTATAAAAAGGAAACTTGATTTCAGGATGATTATGAAGATTAAATTCCTATACATGTGCACAAAGCTGAGCCCATTATTGCCTGGGTCTCACCTGCAAGGTGGGACTAATCACAGGACTTCCGGGGTGGTTGCAAGGTTTAGTGAAGTGATGTTTGTGAAGTAATTCACTGTGTGCCTGATACACAGCATTAGTTCTCTTTCTACCTTCCCATTGCTAGTTCACAAGTCTCAACACGGGCCTCAGTTTCCTCATCTGTCAAGTGGGAATAATGTTCTAGGCTCCCTGATTAGATTATCCTGAGTTGGAGATAGCAGAAGACTTTGAAAACTTGTGCATAGGCTGGTGCATCTGGGCCACCCATCGGAGTGATGTGTTCTCTCTGATCTCTCCCCATCTTCTCCTCTCAGGCAGCCCCTGGAATTTTGCCTTCACAGTCAAGTTCTACCCCCCTGACCCAGCCCAGCTGACAGAAGATATCACGAGGTGAGGGGTATAGAGGGAGGGCCAGGTGTACTGGCCCTGTGGGATTATGCATGAGGGTACCTAGCCTGGAAGACACAGGACTGTGAACAATAACAGGTTCAAATGTGGATGTCCCTGAGGCCAGGTCATTGTTAAAGGAAGCAGGATATGTGAGAGAAATAGGGATACAAATGCAGTGGTCAGTGGCAGGTGACCCTTGACTTCAGAGGAGGAGGTCTCACAGTGGACTATGGGGCCCACTGTGAATTTAAGGGGACAGACACCATCTAAAACAGTTTAGCCACTGTTGCCCTGTGGGAATTGGGCCTAATTGTTGAAGTGAAGCTAGAGATTTGAGAGTGAAAACCACAAGCTTGAAATGTTGGTAACAGATGCAAGCTTTTAAAAACAAGTATTGGGACTCACCTCACACAAGGGAAGTCTGATGTGCTGGGTGGACACCAGTTTGCAGTGATAAGGAGAGAATAGAGTGCCCATGCCATGTGGCGGTTTGGTCCTATGTGTGCCTCTGTGTACATATCAAGCATGTGGAGATCAGAGGAGGCATGTGGCCACCATGGAGAACAGTGTGAGTGCTGGGGTGAACACGGATTGCATGTCCAGTTTCTTGCTGCAGGGCCAGTAGATAAGATGGCTTGAAGATACATCCGAAGGAAGAGCGAAGCATTCTTCAGAGGAGGAGCTTCTGTGGGCTTGTTTATCTTGTTGCTAGGAACCAGAGCAAGGAGAGTCCCCTGTCTTTATTTAAGCCCCATCCAAAATGATGGCCTCATGTCAGGATATCCTGGGACTGTGTCATTCATATCATGGGCTCTATGCCCCCAAAATAAGAATGGGCTTAAATTGCTTCTCAAGTGAGAGGGGCTGCTAAGCCACCTCCTCTGTGACATCAGGTCCCTTCTTAATGCCTGCTGCCTATTTGACAAGCAACAGACCAAGGTCAAGATGCTGACTCTGGCCTTGGGAGATAAGACAGATGTTCCTGGAATAGATCAGGCCCCAGGCCTTGGCCTCATCAGCCCCACTCCAGCCCCGAGGTTAGCTCGGAGCCAAGGTGATGGCAGTTGGATCTGAGCTCCAGAGCTTTAGGCCAGCACAGCCCCCTATCCCCTCAAGTCTTGCCCCCTGGTACCTCTCCTCTTTGTGCCAGACTCTGGGCATTGGGCTTACAGGAACACCAAGAGGGACGTTAGCCCTGCCCAGCACAGATGGCCCCTGGAGGTGGGGTGGTAGAAGCAGCTGATCTAGTCAAAAATAGTTGGGCCCAAAATAAACTGGTCAAAATGACAAATTGATTGAAATGAAAGATTGGTCAGAGAGTTTGGCAGTGATTTCTGAATTTTTAGACTTTTGAACAAAATGTCATAGGTCCATACTTGATGCTTGTGTTTGAGCAGCTGATCCTCAGTCTACGCCTCGGCCTGGAGCACACACTGAGGCTACACGTACTTTTTTGCCAAGGCTTCAGTTCTGACTGTAAAATGTCAGTCTTAAAAATTGGACTAAGTAAAAGCCAGTTGAAAGAGAAATAGGTGATTGAAAAAAATGGTGAAACAGCAAAAATGGGCGGGAAGGCATCACCAGCTGAAAATGAACTGAAATTTTTTTTTAATGTACGATAACCAAAAAAGCAATAACAAAATGGTTTTAAATTGTAAAATCATCCAAGTGTGCATATAAGTTATAAAAAAAATCATGGCTTGGTGGCTGGAAAATGTTTCTTTGAACCAATTTATTTTTTAGACAATTCACTTACAGCTGGAGGCCAAATAAAGTTTTGGGAAAGCATTGGCATGCAAGTCCATCTGTGCTGTGGAGTATAGTGCGGAGGTTAAAATGAATGAGGTAGAGTCACGTGCGCTCACATAGGGAGTGCCTCGAAGGCATGTCTTTCGTGAGACAAAGTGAGATACAGAATCAGATATACCATTCAATACCATTTGCATGTTAAAAGCACCCACCCATCAAAGCTTCATACATTTCTGTGTGTCCTTGGAGTAGAAATGTCTAGAATACAACATGGATAACTGTTGACCTTGGGGAAGGGATTAGGAATGAAAAAGAGCAACTAAGAAGAAATTTAGAATCACCTCATAAGTGTGTTTTTTCCTTATAAGAAAATATTAATTGTATAATTAAAATTACAAGACATTTTTAAAGGATCAAACCAGCAAAGTAGTCCTATTAAGCTTGAAAATGAATTAGACACTACAAATGCTCTTATAGTAGAAAAAAGGCCCCTCAAATTTAGAAGTGCTCCAAAATGCTGAAAGTGGTGTGAAATGTCACAGAATTGTCTCACAGGGTACACCCAAATGACCAACCCATAAAATTCCAGTGCTTAGGGGTGTTCAGAACCATGTGCTGAGCCACTTGGTTCCAGGGGCCTGGCCGGGCTGGGGGTGTGAAGGCACAGGCCCATGCCCACATCCTCTCTCCCATCTCCAGGTACTACCTGTGCCTCCAGCTGCGGGCAGACATCATCACAGGCCGGCTGCCCTGCTCCTTTGTCACACATGCCCTGCTGGGCTCCTATGCTGTGCAGGCAGAGCTGGGTGATTATGATGCCGAGGAACATGTGGGCAACTATGTCAGTGAGCTCCGATTTGCTCCTAACCAGACCCGGGAGCTGGAGGAGAGGATCATGGAGCTGCACAAGACATACAGGTGAGAGGGCCTGTTGGCCTTTGACCAGAGTACTCTTTTTTTTAATTTTTTTTTTTTTAGTTGTTAATGGACCTTTATTTTACTTATTTGTATGTGGTGCTGAGAATCGAACCCAGTGCCTCGCACATACCAGGCAAGCACTCTGCCACTGAGCCACCGCCCCAGCCCCCCAGAGTACTCTTGACAGGCCTAAAGGTCCTAGACTCCTGGTGTTATGCTCTATGTACTCCAGCTGCCTCTGCCCCTAACCTGAGGTGTGTCTGCGAGCAGATCATCTCCATCTGACAGGAATGACAGTGACTAGCTATGTGACCTTAAGTGACCTCTTGGGGCCTCAGTTTCTTAGATTCCTATATGTGTGTGATAATTCCCTACCAGTGTCTCTGAAGATCAGTTTATCTGCCACCTGGAGATAATAATAACTACTGTAGAATTATTGTGGACATAATAATAACTACTATATGCCTCTGAGTAAGCATCTTGATGTCTGGATCTTGGCATAAAGTTCAAAAGTTTGGACTCGAAAACCAGCCTGCTTGGGTTTGCCATCTGGTTCTGCTGCTTTCTAACCAAGGGATCTTGGCACACCATTCCACTTCCCTGTGCTTTGGCATGCTCTTCTGTTCAATGTGGTGCTAGTAAACCCACCCTGTAGGGTTGTCAGGAGGGCCACATGGCACATATTAAAGACACACTGCATGTTGGCTATTAGGGTTGCTGTCTGTGAGCTGAGGGTTGAGTAGTTGATTGTGCTGTAGAAAGCACCTTGTTCTAGGGGTTAGAAGATAATTAACCAGATATGTGTTTGTGGCTGGTTATTTAGTTACCGTAAACCCCATTTTCCACCTATAAAACACAGACTTAGCCAATCACTGTTTCTCAACTATTGTTGTTTGGGGCAGGAGAATCCATTGTGTAGGATGTTTGGCCTCCCTGGGTCCTAGGCATGAAGTGCTCACAACACCACTTAGTTATTGTAACAACCAAAATACTCCCCACCACCATTTCCAAGTGCCTATTCTGTAGGGCATCCTAACCCCTGGGGGGAACCCTGGATCAAAATGGATCTAGGGTTCTTTTAAGCTAGAAGTATTTTGGGCTCCAGGTTTAAGGTTGTTAAAGGAACCCAATGTGATGAATGATATGAAAGTGCATCATAAACAGTGAAGTGCTGGGCTAGGGCTGTAGCTCAGTGGTAGAGCGCTTGCCTAACATGCGTGAGGCACTGGGTTCGATCCTCAGCACCACATAAATATAAACAAGTAAAATAAAGGTATAAAAATACATAACATTAAAAAAACAAAACAAAACAGTGAAGTGCTATGCCCGTGGGAAGGGCCATGATGATGTTACCTTGTTAATGTGGATGATAGAGAAAATGAGGAGGGTTGCATCTGTAGGCTGCACTGGAGAGGAGGGGTGGAAGATGCAGAGAAGAGCCTGCTAGGGTGTGATGAATGCTAGGTCAAGGGCAGCAAGTGCTGTCTCTCAGAGACTCACACACCAGCCATGCTTGGTTAGTACTGACTGCTTGGTATTGTGTTGAGTAAGATCTAACTGGTGAGCCATGGCCACCTGGGCACAAGAATGAGGGGCTGCGTGCCATCTGTCATCCCTGTCCTACATAGCAATTTGCCTTGGGGATCTGCAAGAGCCATAATAATTCAGAGAAGGATATTCAGATCAATATGGGCTGGAGATATACTAATGATTGTTCCTATAGCTCTTTGGACTTAAAGCACATTGACATCTAGCATCCAAGTGTCCCAGGCACACAGTGGCTCAGAGGTAGACAGGACAAGGGAAACAGGCTTAGAGGGTAGAAGAGAAAAACATCATGAAGTGGTTAGTAGTGTGAATTCTAGTTAAAAGCGACGGTGACTTAATAGCAGTGAGCCCTTGAGCAAGTTATTCAACCTCTCTGTACTAGTTTCTTCATCTGTAAGATGGGAATAACAATAATACCTACCTTACAGAGTTGTGATAAGGAGTCTGTGAATTAATGTACATAAAGTGCCTGGAACAGTAACCAGCACTCAAAAAATGTTTGTTGTGGGGCTGGGGCTGTAGCTCCGTGGTAGAGCGCTTGCCTAGCATGTGTGAGGCACTGGGTTCTATCCTCAGCACCACATAAATATAAACAAGTAAAATAAAGGTGTAAAAAATACAGTAACATTATAAAAAAAAGTTTGTTGTGACTAAGTATAAAATGTAGCCTGTTTCCCAACAGCCAAAGCAAAGAAAGAAACTTGATTAATTACATAACTTTCCTTTTCAGAAAGGAGAATGTGTACTTGTTCCTCAGGAGAGATAAAATGGCTTCTAATACAAAATTCTGAGAGAGTTATCTTATGTGGGTAATAATTTAGGAGCCTCGGGTGATTATAATGAGCGATGTCTTCAGCAATAGTTTCACAGTCACGGAGAAGGAAGATTTATAGCTCTTGCTTAATTCAGTAGCAAATGAGATAAAAATATGACTCTGACCAGCCCTTGTCTGCTTTTTAGAGGAAACAAGACTGGACCAGAGCTTTGTGGGAGATGGGGAGGGCTGGATTGAAGTGGGGATGGTGGGCTTACCTTCCTGCCCTGGGGCAGAGGGAAGGGACTCAAATGAGGCTCAGCTACCCACTATCCTAGAAGCATGGGTTCTGATGGTGGCCACTTTCAGCCAGCAGGATTTGGCCTGGGTCTTTCCCACAGTCCTGGGTGATCACTTTCTTTCCCTCAGGGGCATGACCCCCGGAGAAGCAGAGATCCACTTCCTTGAGAATGCCAAGAAGCTTTCCATGTATGGAGTTGATCTGCACCATGCCAAGGTACTGCATTCCCCGTGAGGAACAATCAAGCCCCTCCAGAGGGCTTGGTGTGCCAGACCTGTGTTACCTCCAACTGGGAACATTTTCATTTCTTGTTCCTCAAAGTTCATAACTTTTTATTTCTCCTGATCTTTATAATGCAGGACTCTGAGGGCATCGACATCATGTTAGGCGTCTGTGCCAATGGCCTGCTCATTTACCGGGATCGCCTGAGAATCAATCGATTTGCTTGGCCCAAGATCCTTAAGATCTCCTACAAGAGGAGTAACTTCTATATTAAGATCCGGCCTGGGGAGGTGAGCCTGCCCCCAGAGCCCTTGCTCCTCCTGGGACTAACCAAGTGCAGCTGGCTTGAGTTTTTCTTACCCAGGATACATAGATTGGGTGCCGGGGATCATGGGAGACAGAGAGGTCCTTCTCCTATGGCTCCCCGCAGAGATATCACACCTTGGGTACGTGCATGCACACACACACAAGAGCATAAATAAGATAACCACAGTGTTCACTTGACACAGATAAATGAATACATGTCTGTGTACACGTTGGCCTGCAGATGGTATTCCAGCATGTATGCATACGCACAGGTGTGAGACTACACACACATGTGGATATGTGTCCATACCTCTTTACCTCCAACCCCACATCTCACGCATCCAAAGCCATTTGCTTCTACCACCAGAGTGACTGTGTCCCACCCACTGCCCTTCTCCCTGCTGCACGAAGGCTGCTGACAGCTGCCATCTCTCACTGCCATCTCCACACTGACCCTCTTGCTGGCCTCCCTTCCTCCACTGGTGCTCCTCCTCTGCTGTTAAAAAGATCTTTAAAAATCCTTTAAATTGAGGCTTGGATTGTAGCTCAGTGGTAGAGCACTTGTCTTGCATGCATGAGACACTGGGTTCGATCCTCAGCACCATGTAAAAATACATAAGTAAAGATATCGTGTCCATGGGCTGGGGTTGTGGCTCAGTGGCAGAGTGCTTGCCTTGTACATGTGAGGCACTAGGTTCAATCCTCAGCACCACATAAAAATAAATAGACAAAATAAAGACATTGAGTCCATCTATAACTAAAAAAAATTTAAAAAAAAGATATCATGTCCATCTACAACTAAAAAAATATTTTTAAAAAATCCCTTAAATTGAATCCTTCCAACCCCCAGCCTCACTATCCCCACACTGCTTGCCTAAACCTTTCAGGAGCTCTCTTTAGCTCTGGGGCTGAAGTTGAATTCCCATGGCCACCTACCTTTCCCACCTCTCTCTTGCCCTTCCTTCCCCATATCCATGATGCCCCAGCCCATCTGGCCTTCTCTGCTATCCGTGAATAAATCAAGTTCCTTCCTCCCCTGAATCCTTCGCATGCAATGTTCCCTCTACCTGAAAGTCTCTTTCCCCTCATCTCACATGGCTCATTCCTTCCTGTGTTAGCTTTCTGTTACTGTAACAAAATTTCTGAGATAATCAACCTATAAAGAGGAAAGGTTTATTTTGGTTTATGGTTTTGGAGATTTTAGTCTGTGTCTGATTGGCTCCACTGCTTTGGGCCTGTGGTGAGAGCACTAGCATGGCAGGTGCATGAGTAGGATCAAACTTAATTTCATGGCCAGCATACAAAAAAAAAAAAAGGAAGACATGCTTTTGAGGATATGCCTCTAATGACTTAAAATCTTCTGCTAGGCCCCACCATCTTCCAGTAGCACCATGTTGGGAACTAAGCTTTTAACACGCAGACCTTAGGGGCACATTTAAGATCTAAATTCTAGCACGTCCCCATCCTTCAGATTTCAGCTCAGAGCTCACCTGGCTAGAGGGCATCCCTGGTCACCTTTTCTAAGACATCCCAACCCCAGCCTGCTCAGTTGTCCCCTCCTCTTGCACATCTCCCTTTATTCTTCTCATAGCTTTTGTTAGTATCTGCAGTTGCCTTGTTTACTCATTTATTATCTGAGTCCTTCACTCCCTGGAATCTTCTGTCTTGTTCTCCACAGTGTCTCTGTATTTAGCACCAGGCCTGTCCTAGAGGAAGGGCTTGATCCACCTTGTTGATTACATGAATGAACCTGCCAAAGTTGTACATGCCTGAGAAGAGGTTCAGACAGGATAGGCTGGTGGTGAGAGTGGCCCAGGCCCTGCTTCTCACCCACCTGTCTTGGTTTTTAGTATGAACAGTTTGAGAGCACGATTGGCTTTAAGCTCCCAAATCACCGGTCAGCCAAGAGACTGTGGAAGGTCTGCATTGAGCATCACACGTTCTTCCGGTGAGCTGACCCTGGGCTGGGTAAGCAGGGGTAAAGCAGAGGCCATACGGGTAGAGGGGAGCAGGGGGA
>PVHX01026917.1:0-20080 GCA_004024805.1 Geosciurus inauris
CAAACTCTTTTCTTTAGTCTCTAAACATACAGTTTAACAACCATTTCTATTGTATTCAGTACTATAAGTAATCTAGAAATGACATAAAGAGAATGAGTACAGGTTATAGCAACTACTACACCATTTTATATAAGAGATTTGAGTAACTCTGGATTTTGGTATCTGAAGGGGTTCCTGGAACCAATCCACAATGGATACAAAGGGACAACCGTAATGTGTTGCGGGTGACAAACAATCTCCACATCTCAGGGGCTTAACTAAGCTTTATTTATTGCTTATTCTATGTTCATGTAGGCTGAGGATATTCTTCATACTCTTCAGAGTCACTGAACTCCATATGATAACTCTGTGGTCCAGGGGCTTCAGTCTTGTGGCTTCTGCACATCAGCATGGACCCACTGCGTGATCCCCCACAACAGCAGGAAAGACAGTATGGAGAAATGGTGTTTTTGCCACATCACTTTCAGTATAGCTCTTTGGCCAGAACTCCTCAGGTAGTCCCACCTAGCTACAGGGGCGGGTAGAAAAGGTAGTGTTCCTGGGACTAAGTGATCTGGCTCACCAGCTGGTGTTAGATGAGCATTAGTATTGTCTACCTCAGTTTGCCCTTCTGGGCATTAAATATTTAATTCCTGTGTCTTCCCATGTGGAATACACTCCCTCTCCCTCTCCATTTCCCTCTCCAGAGAGACAACTCAAAGTCAGCTCAGAGTCCAGGACTGCTGAATGACATACAGTAGTCTCTGCATTCAGTCCAAGCATTGCTGTCTTGGGTTGGACGCCTATAAATTTTAAAAAAAAAACACAACATTTTATCAGCCCCTTCCCCCGATATACATACAGTATGCAGTAGTTGAGGTAGGAAAGACACAAAAAACATTCAGGGAAGAGAAGAATGGAAAATAAAGGGCAATTATTGGTTCTTGGCAAGACTGAAATTTCATGGAGAAGACATTGTGAGCCCATAATCTCTCTTGATTGAGCTCTGATTGTGCTTAGGTGGCTTTCTTGTGACCACTGTCCTTTGTGAGTGAGGCTCTACTCTCTGGGAGGCTCCTCCTATATCCTTTGGGTCAACTTAGTGGTAGTCATGGATGTATGCTTTCCTTGGGAGCCTCAAAACTTTTATAAAATGTTACAAAGTGCAAAGTCAAAAGTGCAAATGATCCAGTTTCTCTGCATCCTTACTAGCATTTGGTGTTGACATGAATTTAATTTTGCCATTCTGATAGAAATGTAGGTATGTACCATTGGGTTATCAATTTATATTTTCCTGATGGCTAATATTGAACACATATTCTTATAAGCCATCTGGATATGGTTTTGCTGAATTGTCTCTTCATATCTTTTGCCCATTTTGCTGTTTCTTTGCTTTTTACTGATGAATTTTGAGACTACAGCTTGTTTTCTTGTTATCAAAGGTCTTTCAGAAAACCAAAAGTTTTTAATTTTGATGGAAGTTCAATTGATCATTTCTTCCTTTTATGGACCATGCTTTTGTTATCAAGTGTAAAAATCATTCTTGATCTGGAAGATATTATCCTGTTTTTCCAAAAACTACTTAATTTTATGTTTTCATTTAAGTCTATGATCTACCTGGAGAAATAGATCCAAATCCAGAAACAAAATCAGCATGGCCTGATCCAGTTGCTATGGATGAGGGAGGGTAAGTGTATGCTTGTGAGAGATTAGTTTCTTTGGTTAACTGTAGACTCCTCAGGCCTCTTAAACTTTTAAAATTCCTTTCTGAACTCCTCTGACTTTTCAGAATCCCAATTCTATTAGCAGTTGTTATTCTAAGTATCTTTCCAAATATCTCCAGTCTGTTCTATTATAGAATAGTGATTCTTTTGGATAGTTCCTTTTGTCTTCCATTTCTTCAATTCGTTTAATATATTAAGCATTGTAATACAATTGAGTTGTGTAAAATGTGAGATTAGGTTAAACAGTATTTTTCCTTAAGCAGTGATGTCCACTGCCCTATCACCACTGGTTGAAAAGGCTCTCTTTCTCCATTGAATGGTTTGTTCACTTTTCTAGAATCAGTTGGACATATTTGTGTGGATTTGTTTCTGGGTTCTCTGTTACATTGATTTATGTGGCTGTTGCTCTACCAATACTACACATTTTTGATTGCTGTAGCTATATAATATCTTGAAATTGATTTAGATTGATTTCTTCACGTTATTTTTCTTTGTCAAAAATGTTTTCATTATATTAGTTTTGTTGCATTTCCATAGAAATTCTAAAATAATCTTCTTGATAGCTACAAAAATTCTTGCTGTTGTTTTGCTAGGAATTTTATCAAACCTATGTATCAATTTGGGGAGAGCTGACATCTTTACTGGGTCTTTCAATTCATGAACATTATTATGCCTGTTTATATAATATTTTTTGGTTTCTTTCATTAACGTTGAATAATTTTTAGCATACAAGTCCTATAAATATTTTGCTAAATTTACAGGAAATGATTTATTCTTTTTTAAATAATTGTAATTGGTATTGCATTTAAATTTGGTATTGCGTGTTTACTGGTAGTGTACAGAAAAATAATTGGTGTTTGTCTTATATCATGAGACTCTGCATGACTAATATATTCTGAGTCTTATTTTGTTTAAATTTTCAGGGATTTTCTACTCAGATAATTATGTAAACAGGGAAGACATTGTTTTCTTCCTTTCTTACCTATATGCCTTTTATTTCCTTTTCTTGCCTGGTTGCACTCCTTAAAACTCCAGCACTATGCTGAATAGGATGTAGGGAGGGAACATCCTTGTCTTGTACTTGATCTTAGGGTGAAAGCATTCAGGCTCTCATGATCAAGCCTGAAGTTGTCTATGAGATGTGGTAGATCCTTTTGGTCAAGTTGAGGAAATTCCTCTGTATCTTATTTTTCTGAAATTTTTAAATTTATAAATTTTTAAAAGAAAAATTATGAAAAAGTGTTAAATGTTATTTCTGCATCAGTTGATAGCATCCCAGCATTTTTCTCCTTTAGCCTGTTAATATGATTACATTGATCTATTTTTTATTTTCTGATACTAGGAATTGAATCCAGAGGCACTTTACCACTAAAAAGCACATCTTCAGCCCTTTTTATTTTTTATTTTGAGACATGATCTTACTAAGTTGCTCAGGCTGGCCTCAAACTTGAGATCCTCTTGCCTCAGGACCCTGAGCCACTGGGTTTACAGGTACGGGTCACTGTGCCAGACTACATTGATTTATTTTTTAATATTAAACCATTTCTAGAGTAAACCTTATTTGGTCATGGTGTATAATTAATTTTCATATGGCTGAATTATGTTTCTTAAGAATTTTTTTGTCAACATTTATGAAGAATCTTGGTCTATTATTTTCTTATTGAGCTGGGTTTTTTCTGCTTTTAGTTTTTATTTTTCTATAAGGGCAATTCTAGCTTTGGAGCAGTCAAAGCAGGATTCCTTCTCACATTATTCTTTCAGTTTGAGGTCTTCTTGGTTCAAGTAACTTTTCATTGAAACTGGACATTTTTGTAATGAGGTTGTAAGTCTGTGGATCTTTTTTTTTAATGTTTAGAACATTTTATTAATGTACAAAATTGTTGGAATTAAGCTACATAGAAAAACATAGTAAATATTTACAAAAACATTGATAATATCACTCAAGTAACAACACACCTAACAATGCAGAGAAAGGTCTTAAAAGGTTTACAAGTTGAAATTATGGAGATTTCCCAAAAGGAAATGGTTCACTGCTGAGGATGGTGTTAATGTCGTATGTAAGATCTCTGAGCAAATGATATTTTCCACTCTGCAATGCAGTGCTCCCTAGATGTTTATCCTTTGGAAGATTCTGACTTAGAAGCAGCAGAGGGGACAAGTCAAGAGTTGAGACAGTCCTATAACTGGCCTAATATCCCTATCCTGTTGACTGTGCTGAGGTCATGCAGACACAGTCACAGTAGTTTTCTTCAGCCTCTGATGATACTCAGGAGGATATAAGCAATTTCCCATTGTTTGAACAAAAATTCAGTACATAAAAGTCTGAACAGAGAGTACTATACTAGAACTATCAAGTTCTATCTGACAGAATATTACCTATAAAACTAAGATAAAATAGAATTTATCATGCTGTTTCATGTTTAATGAAAATAAGAAGGGAGAGTGATACTTTTAAATCAAAGTGCTCTAGTTTTAGTTTAATGAATGGTTAACAATTTCCTGAAGTGACCACCCAACTATCTCTGGAGTCCAGAAGAATTTAAAATCAGATTTTAAAGACCAAAGGAATCAGATGTAAAACACAGACAAAGCAGAGAACAAAACAATGCCCAGGAAAGGGTCACTATTCACTTTGCTCTGATAAAATACCTTCCCAAAACTAATTCAAAGAAGAGGAAATCTAAGAATTTTTAGTAAACTTTAAAAGCAGTCTTGGGCTCAGTAAGACCATTCCTTAAAATAATCACCTCATGTTTTTTTTTTTTTAATTTTTTTTATTAGTTGTAGATGGACCTTTATTTTATGTATTTATATGTGGTGCCGAGAATCAAACCCAGTGCCTCACATGTACTAGGCAAGCACTCTACTACTGAGCCACAACCGCAGCCCAATTACCTCATGTATTAAAACATCATCTTCATCTGACTCTTCGAGGTACTTTATAGGTTTCTTTGCCCGTCCAGATTTTGCCGAAGGAGCCCAAGCTAAGTCCAAGTCCAGATGAACGTCATCACTCTCTCCCTTGTGTTTCTTGCTTGTGGCTGCTTTAGAAATGATTTTCTCCAAATTAGAGTCAGAATCATCAGAAGTGGACAGCTTCCTTTTGCGTCGATTCTTCGTTTGGGCAGGATCAGGCTTTTGAGAGATGCCAGAATTCAAGTCTGGATTCTTCTTGGCTCCTTTTGGTGCAGCCCCTTTTTTTTGATCAGTGGTGGAGGTGGATGACTGACTTTTTGCTGTTGCCTTCTTCACTGTCACATTCTTTTTTGAAGAGGGCTTTATCATTTCAGTTTCAGCTGGGGAATCACCTGCAGAAGGGCTTGAAGAAGACGGTACATTGTCTTTAGCATCATCAGCCTCGAGGTCAATCACTGACATGGCACTTTTCTGTGGCTTCAGTTCTTTTTCAGGATGTTTTGGTGGAATTTTGGTCATAGATGGGCTAGCATCTGATGGCACAAAATCTTCATCTTCAGTTTTTCACCAAAATCCAAAAAATCTTCATCTGCATCCAAATCCATTGTGAATCTGCTTTTGTTGCAGCTCTCCCTGGCTCTGTTTCTCATGGAGGGACATCAAAATTACTTTCAGTACTGCTCATACCTGATTCAGAATCAGACCAGGGGTTTCTCTTTTTGCCTTTTTTAAATGGCGGTGTAGCCTGTTTCTTTGCTTTGGTGCCTGGTTCTTTTTTCTGTTTCTTCTCCAGTCTTTGTTTTAGGCCTTTTAGTTCTGTACCATCCTCCTTAGAGTTTCCCTCAGTATTTTCACTCTTAATTTTCCTTTCTGCCTTTGCTTTCATCTCTACAGTAACTCGGGGAACGACTCTTTTTCCTCATGGAGAAGGCAAAACATCAGTCACTTGTGGTTTTTTTCCCCTTTGCCTTTCCCTCTTTCCCTGGTAGTCCTACTCGTTCATCTTGTTTTTCCTTGGCTTCAACAGCCTCAATAAAAGCAGCTAAGTCTTCTCTCCATAAATCTGATTGACTCTTTCTCTTCAATGTGTCCAGCTTTGCTCCTTTTCATTTCTCTGTTTGCACAGTTCATCTTTCTTTTCTTTGGTTAGATACCAAATAGGCATGTCAAGAAGGCAGTGAAAGGCTGGCCCAGAATCTGTTACAGAGTCACCCTTTTCTGTTTCCTTTTCATTATCACTCTCTTCGTTCTCTTCTTCATCTGGAACCTTTTTCTGGGCTTCTTTCCAGGCCTTCACAGGATTTGAATCATATCCCCTCTGAAGCAGAACTTTAAATTACTCTTTTTTAAGCTTATTTTCAGTGATTATTTTGCCATCTATTTTCTCTAAGATAAAGTGAGCCTGTTTGTTCAGTTTAGCAGATTCAGCACCAAGCATTCCTAGAAGCCATTCTTTTCTTAATCCATAATATTTAACCCTGAGTTCCAAGAAGTCTCTTAGAATATCCAACACTGTGTCATATTTCTTTAAACAGCCTACATGGTCAAAAAGCACCATAGAGTTGCAGGTGAGACTAGTTTGGAGTTTGAAGACTTTGCATAGCCCAACTCTCTCTTCCTCTACCAATTTTTCCTCAGTCATCTTTACAACAAACTTCACAGTGGTATCTGTGTGGTACTCCTTGTAGTCTGTTATGAGAGGAGATGTCTTCTCAGTGCCTTTCAACATGGGTTCTAGGACCTGTTCTTTATATTTTTGGGTCCATGTTCTGATAGGAAGTTCTGAGATTTCAATGGTTGTGGAATTAAGAATAGCTACTTTACCATTAATCACATATTGATTTGGAGCCAGCTCTTCAATAGTACCCTTGAAGTTTTTGTAACTTGGAAGCATTGGCAAAGGTTCTTCTCCACCCATCAAATGCCTGATATTATTTACAACTTTACGAACATCAAAGTTGGGAATTTTGCAGGACCACCCAGTACCAATTCCTTCAGCACCATTTATCAGGACCATCAGTATAATAGGAATGTACCATTCAGGCTCAACTTGTTGGTTGTCATTGTAAAAGAACCTCAGTGTATGATCATCTTTTGGTGGAAATAATAACCAAGCTAAAGGGCTGAGCATTGTGAAGATGTATTGAAGGCTAGCAGAATCCTTGCCACCATGCAGCTGGGTACCAAACTGACAATGGGCTGCAAGAGGTTCAGATTATTGCTACCCACAAAATTCTCAGCCAAACTGATAATGGTCATTATTAGTGACATCTCACCAAGATGGTGAGAGGGCATTTCTGTCACCGACCCAGCTAACTAGGCAACTTTCACCTCTCGCTTGTCGTTCTGTTTGAAACAAGTAAAACCTTTCTTTGAGTGGGTTTTAAACCATCCATCAGAGAGAATAGATCTCTCATTGTCAGAGTTTGAGAACAGGATAGGTTCCTTGTTTATAAAGTCATTGTATGTCAGGTAAGTGGTAGTTTACCCGTACAAATAATCCTCAGAAAGGCCAAATAACTTTCGCTGTCTTCTATCCTCCATGAGATGAGTTAACCATTTCTTTCGATCATCTATCTGCTTTTAGCTAAAGGCCAGGCTGATTGCAGCATCATCTTCAGGCCCAGAATATTTATTTATTTATTTATTTGTTTGTTTGTTTATTTATTTATTTTGGTACCAGGGATTGAGCTCAGGGGCACTCAACCACTGAGCCACATCCCCAACCCTATTTTGTGTTTTATGTAGAGACAGAGTCTCACTGAGTTGCTTAGTGCCTCGCCATTGTTGAGGCTGGCTTTGAACTGGCAATTCTCCTGTCTCAGCCTCCCTAAGTGCTGGGATTACAGGCTTGTGCCACCACGCCTGGCTCCAGAATATTTAAATAGAATATGATGTCTTTTCATATCTGCAAAGTATTCCTTAGCTTCTTTTGATGTACTGGTGCCCAAACCTTTGTAATAGTTGACTTTTCATTTTTTATGGTTTGGAGTAGAGCTTTTTCATTCTTCAAATTCAGGAAGGCTGTGGAATGCTATTTCTTGCTTGTTTTTAAATATCTTTACAATAGGAATGATAAACTCTTCCAGAAAACAATGTTACAGAAGAGAGGGCCAGTTGTGATGGATAAATTTAATTAGCAAGCCTTTGATATGGGAACCATCTTGGTCCTGATCTGTCATAATCATTATCTTCCCATAACAAAGAGTCTTTAATGAATCTTCATCTTCATAGTTTTTCTTGTACTGAAGACCCATAATTTTGATGATATTTTTAATTTTAGCATTTTCCGTGATCTGTTTATGAGAAGCTTGTCGGACATTGAGTATTTTTCCTCTAAGAGGGAAAACACCGTATTTGTCTCTTCCTACCACACCAAAGCCCAAAACAGCCAGTTTTGGCTGAGTCTCCCTCAATGAGGATAAGTGTACACTCAGTGGAGTTTCAACTTCCTGCATCATTGGCATCATCAAGTTTTGGAATTCCCTTGATTCTGTTATGCTTTACAGCTGAACACTTCTTGTTTAATTGGACTTGGGCCTTAACTTTCACCCAGTTTACTATGCTTTCTACAATACCACAGCCAATTGCAGCTTTGATGAATTTTTCACTTAATTGGCATGTTGATCCAAAACTCTTGGCTTGCAAAGTTATATTTTCTTTGGTCTGAGAGTCAAAGGTTGGGTTTTCAGTTAAGGCATTCACAAAAATCCACATGTGATTTTTCACCTGATGTGCTTTTACTGCAACACCACCCTCGTTCTTCTTTTTCACTACATCAACAAGCTTAGTCACACTCTGATCAGCTGCATAATCAACATATCTGCCACCCTTGGAAGTAGTAATGCTTTTGATGAAACTAACTTGCTGAAAGCCTTTTTTTACTCATTGTTAGGCACACCTCCCACCTGTGTTTTACTTGTTCATGTATTACTTTCAATGGGTTACCAGTTTCATCTCACTTATCCTTCAAATACATATCCATGTAATTACTGGCTTACTTCCATTAAGAAAGACTTTGACATCTTTAGTGGATCCAGCAATCTCATATGCTTTTCTAACCATCAGTGCAACAATATCTTTGTCTAGGCTTTGCATTTTAAACTTAGACAAATCAGGCTGGAAGGTGATACATGTATAATCTTTCCCATTAAAAGGCTTGAGTTCCAAAAAACTTAACACCAAAAAAACAAACAACCCAATAAATAAATGGACTAAGGAGCTGAATGGAAACTTCTCAGAAGAAGATACACAATCAACAAACAAATATATGAAGAAATGTTCAACATCTTTAGCAACTAGAGAAATGCAAATCAAAACTACTCTCAGATTTCATCTCACCCCAGCCCAAAATACAAGCAACAAACAATAAGTGCTGGAGAGGATGTGGTGAAAAGGCATACTCAAACATTGCTGGTGAGACTGCAAATTGGTGCAACCTATCTGGAAAGCAGTATGCAGATTCCTTAAAATACTTGGAATGAAACCACCATTTGACCCAGTTATCCCACTCCTCGGCCTATACCCTAAAGACTTACCCACAGCAAACTACAGTGTTGCACCCACTTCAATGTTTATAGCAGCACAATTCACAATTGCTAAACTGTGGAAGTTTAGCAACCTAGATGCCCTTCAATAGATGAATGGATAAAGAAACTGTGGTATATATACCCAATGGAATATTACTCAGCAATAAAAGAGAATAAAATTATGGCATTTGCAGGTAAATGGATGGAATTGAAGAATATCATGCTAAGTGAAGTAAGCCAAGCCCCCAAAACCAAAGGCAGAATTTTTTCTCTGATTAGTAGGGTAGTGGTGGGGAACATGGGAAAAATGGAAGAACTTTGGATGGGATGGGAGGAGGTGGGGGAGGGGAGGAGGAATGGGAGTAGCAAAAATGGTGGAATGAGATGGACATCACTAGCCCAGGTACATGTATGAAGACACAAATGGTGTGACTCTGTCTTGTTTGCAACCAGAAATGGAAAATTGAGCTCTGTATATGTACTATGACTTGAAATGCATTTAAAAATAAATAGCAGTGGTGAGAGAGGGCATCCCTGTCTAGTTCCTGTTTTCAGAGGGAATGCTTCCAATTTTTCTCCATTTAGGATGATGTTGGCCTTGGGTTTAGCATAGAAATAAATAAATAAATAAATATAAAAAAATAAAAAAGACTTGCATTCCATTTCACCAGTGTAAAATCCAAACTCAAAATGGAGTCACTCTGGCTCAGGCCTGCATATATCTGCTAACCTGCCTTTTGTGCTTCTGTGATCAATGCTTTGCTATGCTTGCTTCTCACAGATGGGGCCAACCACAGGCTGCCAGACTCCCTGGCCAGTTACCTAAAGTTCCAGGAACTGAAAAGGGACATAAGAGTTGCTGTCATGGTTGAACTGTAAATAACTATCAGTTGAATACCTGCCAAATCCTGTTTTCCTGAGTCATGTAGCTAGCCCACCCTATAATAACCTCCGAAACCCTCATTTCAGGGTCACTGTCTGAAGGAAAGGAGAACTGACCCCAATCGATTGGCCTGTGTGCCTGTTTCCTCAATAAACTTTGCTGCTTCTGCAGAGTTGTCTGGGCTGCACTTCTTGGGGAGAGGTGCATGTTGGATGCAACAACCAGCTCATCCCATGTTATCTATCCATGTCTGTTTGAACATTTTCTTGTATTCTCTACTGGCTGTTTCCACAGTAAATTTGGTACTGAATATATTACACAATTTGGCTCCATAGCCATTTCGACCACCTGTTACTTTCTTTTCATCATCATCATAGTTACTAGAAGATAAGAGTTGTCCAAATATAAGAGCTGGGACATACATCTTTTTAACTTTATGTTCAACAACAGGAATTCCTTTTCCATTATTCCATATACTAATTAAATTGTTTTCTCTAGAATCTCATCAAAAATTTTGTACAAACCAGGAACAAAAGTGACTTCTCTATAGTTTATGCCAATGTCTTCATTGTAAATCCACTAATTCCACAAAGCCAACATAGGTATCTGGGTGGAGCAATGTATGTTCCAATTGCATCTTCTTTTGATAGATTCTTTCAATAGACACTCTTTTATTAGCATCTTTATCTTTCTTAATTTTGTTTACTTTCATATTTTCAAATACAGGCTGCAGTGGTGACACTTCCATGGTGATGGTTGTAAAGGGGCTTGAGAACCCCAAAAGCGGCTAAACTGGTGGGATCCACGAGATGATCCAAAACTCAGATGCTTCTCCACAGAGCGCGTCAGTTAAGAGAGCACCTCTAGTCTCTCTCCTGTTGCTCTTATTACATTATTTCATCTGTTTTTGTTTTTTTTTCCTTTTGATACTGCTCTGGCAAGAGAAAGGAGGCTTCCTCTCAAAACTGCCAGGTGGATATACCAGTCCAGGTTCTCCATCTGGCCTCACTGATACCTAAGTTTTTTGGGGTCACTTTGTTACTGCCGGGTGGATGGGGAAGTTCCACCTGCCTATGCAGCCTTCATTGATATCATGGGGAGTGACCTCTTTATTTCTTGATGGTGGTGACAGTCCTGATGGTGTTAACATCATTCAATTGGGGAAATTGGTACTTTGCTGCTTCTGGGTAGGGGTGAAGGTCAGGCCTTCCCCTCTGGTCTCTAGTGACTCTGTGGGGGAGAGTCCTGGTTTCCCACTTAGTCTTCTCTGAAAACAGCCCTTTGGGGGTATAAGGGCACCCTGTTACAGCCTGATGAGAGTGGGAGGCTGGGCTCCCCAGTTTGCCTCTGCTGGTGTGGTGGGTGGATGAAGCTACAGTGCTTTCTGTTGTGTTTGGCTGGAGTAGAGCAGTTATCATCTAAAATTTTTCTGTCCTTATAGGTTGCCACTTGCCTGGTCATTTGGCTAAAGAGAACAGATTTGGAGGTGGCGGTTCCTTTCATTCATTTGTTCGGTTTGCACCTGTTTCCAGATTGTCTGCTTCTTTGGCTTCAAATCTAGAATGTGTGTAGCAAGAAGAAAATCCAGGGACTAGGAATGCAGCTCACTTGTAGAGTGCTTGCCTAGCATGCACAAGGCCCCAGATTTGATCTCCAGCACTGAAACTAAACCAAACTAAACAAACAAAAATCATTGGAAAAGAAAACTGAGGGAACCTCTATATTGTTCCCTGAGTCTCAATGTTCCCAGCTGGTATGCTTCTGTCTATATTTTAAAACTTTCTTATGTTTGTTTTACATGCAATATCCAGGGTTTTTTTTTTAAACTGTATTTACATTAGTAGGGAAATGTACATTTTCTCCAACTTGGATTTGCCCCTATCACAGGCAGCTTTTGCATTCCCTTTCTGTTTATGGCAGATTGGGACTCACAATCAGTCATCCAAATGCTCTCATAGTCCCAGTTTGTGGTTTTTGGTGATGTGGTTGCTGGAAGGTGCTGCTTAGAACTCTACTTAGAAGTGATGTACTTATATTACTAGCAAGTACCAGTGATGCCAACTGGTAGCCCTCTGTCCTCCGGCTCTTCAGAATGGCCTGAGCTAAAGGCATTCATAACTTGCTCATGGTTATGCCCCTCCCTGGGATAGCTCACATCCATAACTAGTCACTACAGGGATATATAGCCACTGTCTCTTGCTTCAATTGGTAAAAACTCCAACATGTAACCCTGGCTTCAGAATTGCAAGCTTTTCTGATATACTCAGGGAGGGTGCATCAGAACCCAACTTCTCCTCTGCTGAGTCCAGCTTCCTTTTCTTTTCTGCACTGAGATCTCTAGAACATTCCTGGAAAACCTGCCCACTCATCTCCCTTGGAACCCAACCTGCAGCACCTAGCAGTGCAACACTCTGAAACCTAGCAGACTTTTGATTTACTTGATTCCCGTGAGTTCAATTCTCTAGCACAATGCCCAGTCTCTCTTTGAGAGACTGGTTCTCAGATTCCATTGCTTTCTCAAGCCCGGCCACTCATTCTAGCTTAAGGTGTATCTTGACTTGATTTGGCCTCAGTGGGGAGACCTATACTTAAGGTTGTTCCCAGTTTGAGCCATTCCACACAATTCAAAGAACTAATGAGTCTTACAAACTTAGTTTGCTCTTTGCCTGGTGACACCTTCATTCATTGTAAAGCTTAATGATAGGCAGGAAGATATATCTTTAATTTTATCCTCTCCCCAAGCCTACATTTTAGTGGCTTTTGATGCTCACATTTTTTTTCTGAGTTTTATCTCCTAATTGGGAAAAAGAGGCAATGGGCTTTTTCAACTCTACAAGAATCCATTTCTAAGACCCCCATTTCTCTTCATTTCTGCTTGCTTAATTTTTTTGATCATTTATAGTCAGAAGCATTTAATATGCACTACTAAAATTCTGTCTTCCAACCTTGTTCCCTAGAGTTACACATTCATTAGGTACCTAACCTGTAGTTAATGGGTGTTAGTCAGCTTTTCGTCACTGTGACAAATACCTGAGAAAAGCAACTTAGCAGAGGAAAGGTTTGCTTTGGTTTATGGTTTCAGTCCATGGTTGGTCTGTTCTATTGCTTTGAGCCTGAGGTGAGGAAGAATGTCATGGCAGAAGGGTGTGGGACAGAAAAGCTCTTCAGCCTATGACAGCTGGGAAGGGTAGAGAAAGAGAGAGGAAGAGAGAGAGAGAGAGAGAGAGAGAGAGAGAGAGAGAGAGAGATTGGAGAGGAGAGAGTGTGAGTGCATGCACACCAAGAAGGAGCCAGGGACAAGTTATAATCCTCAAGGGAATGTGGTTCCCAATGACATAGTTCCTCCAGTCATGACCCACTGCCTGCAGTTTTCACCCAATAGTCTATTCAAATAATTAACCCAAAAAATGAATAAATCCACTGATGAAGTTAGAGCCCCAATGATCCAGTCATTTCCTAGAGCCTCTCTGTTCCCCTGCCACCAGAGACACTGCCTTTGACACATGGGCTTTGGGGGGTGGGTGTTCCAGATCCAAAACTTAACAAATATTAACTCAGTTTTATCAAATATGTGCCATTGCTTAGTATTGTTTCCTGCTTTTTGACTACTAATCATTGCTATTCACATTTGAGATCGCTGTTAGAGCAGCACCCAGATCTTACTCTAATATTTTCATCAGTCAAGATAAAGTTGGTTATGCTTTGGTACAAACACCCCAAATCTTTGTGGCTTAACACTGCAAATATGTGTTTTTTATATGCATGTCATCTATTCTGGTTGTGGAGATAACTCTAAGGCGATGCAGTGGCTCAGATTTCAAGACTTTTTGGTACCGTCAGGTCTCTACTCCATTGTGAAGATTCCTCCATGGCAACCACAGGTAGTGAATCAGAGAGAACAGAGAATTAACTTCTCAGTGATACTGTTACTGGAGTCATAAATTGAAGGTCCAACTCTGGGTCCTGACATATCAGGTCTGGCCACCTGACATATCAGGTCTGGCTTTTTTTTCCAAAAAGCAAATGGAAAAGTAATAGTGAAATCTAAGAAAGGAATTTTTATCAATATGACCATTTTGGGAAAGCAAGTGAGATCAAGCATATCAACCCTATTTTTAGAAGTTCGACATTACTTTAGTTTTAAATAGAGGAAGAATTGGGGCAGGGGGTCAAGAGATAGCCACAATTAAACTGTCTTGGTCAAACTATGCCCTGGTTGATCATTACTGAAGTACTACTGGTTCATTGAGGTGGCTCTGGAGAAGTATCATTTCAGGGGAAAACTTCATTTGTGTCTCTGGATATTTATCTATCACACCTGTGATCCTGGAGAGAGTGGTGATTCAGTTCCCATGAGATAATTGCTCCTCTTAGGGGTGCAATATCATCACTGGATGCTCTGCTGTCCAGACTCCACTCTTCCTAGAAGGTATATGGCAATGATTGGGGACTTATAGGTGTCACTCCAAGGGTCTTGAACAGGGAGATTATAAAAGTTGGAGTTTGACTATCCCTGAAAATCTTGAAAATACCTTACATTACTCTTATCTCACTGTTCTCAGTCTTGAATGGTGAAGATGATCAGCTTTAGATGAACACTCCTTAATTGATTAATATGCCTGTGTGCAGAAAGGAGTAGGACTCTGACCCAAAGTTGAATATAATAAAGGAGACAGGTAAAATGAAGGCAGTGATGCCCAGATTTTATCCTGCTTTTAGCTACCCATTGTACATTTTCAGGCCCAAGTGAAGAGTCAGTGTTTTAGCAAAATCACCTTCTAATTTTAGCTTCTAAGTCTCTATTATTCTACAACCCAGAATGGACATACATTATTTTTTTATTTCAAAAATATTTTTAGTTGTAGATGGACACAATATTTTTATTTTATTTATTTATTTTTATGTCATGCTGAGGATCAAACCCAGTGCCTCACCTGTGCTAGGCAAGTGCTCTGCCAATGAGCCACAACCCCAACCCCAGCACATAATTGTTTTTTAATGGATCATTGCACAGAATTCTTACTTACCCACAAAAATGTTCTTGCCTATGAAGTGTTCTGCCCATGTTCAAAGGAAAGAGAACAGAAATGGAAAGTACTCAGTAGAACAATGAGTATTGACTATAGTAGTGAGCATCACCATCATCATAGGTATAGGGTTCTGCTTAACTCTACTCTAAACTCCAAAGTTAAATAAAATTTTTTTCATTTTCAGTAACTGATGTCATTTGAACCAAAATTTAAAAGTAGTTAGATAAAGCAAAGAAGGTAAATTTCCCTTTCATTTACTTATTCTTTTTTTTTTTTTTTTTTTTGTGGTACAAGGGGTTGGACCCAGGACCTAGACAAGGACCCTACACTGAGCCATATGCCTAGCCCAGGTCCACTTGAAACATCTCTGAATCACAGATAATGTTAAACCACTGAAGTTTGATTATTATACCACACAAAAATTTTATAGTGCCTGTAGGTAACCATTGCATGCCTCATTAGGATCCTATTATTTAAATCTTTAAGCATTCTGAAAAGGCTATTTTAGCTACATATGTTAGTAATTATTCTGTTATTATAGACATCTTGGTTAAAATCTTGTCCACACCTAACTCTGTTTATTTTTAAGAGCAGGATGTTTATGGGCCCAGAATCCTGTGACCAGACCAGTTGAAAAGAGCTAGTGCCAAGATGGCTGCCTATATAACCTCTAACAGACCTCAAAACCCATTAAAATCCCATTTTCATGCTCAATGACACACCCCTCAGTACCATGACTGTTGACAAAAGCCATGACAACCACCAGGAAGAACCACAAAAAGAATGAAAAGAGGTGGTACCTGAATTCCTGGAAAAATCTCTGCCCATTCCAAGAAAAGACATGAATATTCCTTCCCTTCATTCATCTATCCTTCTCTTTCATTTTTTGCCCTATATCTATGTGTTCCCTACCCTCAGTAGGTTGAGAAGTTGGTTTGTGAGGCTTGACTTCCACTTTCCACGCTCTGGCCAGCAAATGAACTTGTGCTGTTGGCACTCATCTTCAGTTTTCTTCTGGCTTCATAACATCTGACATAAAAGTAGATCCCTTGTACTTGGGGATGTGGCTCAGTGTGATGTGCTTGCCTAATATGCACAAGGTCCTGAGATCAATTCCCAGCACCACACATTAAGAAAATCCCTTTCTGGGGGGTGGGAAAGTCTTGGCCCTATGGGGGAACAACATTTGTGAGTAACATTATTCCTATTCATTCAAAGCAAGAAGCTTTAGAAAAAAGTATAGAATTTGATATAAATCTTTTCAAACTGTATACTTTGTTTTTAAGAATCAGTAATATGATTCAGAAACACTATTTCTGGGACTAGAGTACATGATATTTGTTATGGCAGTATTTAAGGTATATGGTAGCATTGGCTTTCTGTTTCTGTAATAAACACATGATATAATCAGCTTATAAGGAGGAAAGTTTTATTTTGGCTCACAGTTTTGAAGGTTTCAGTTCATGGTCAGTTGGCCCCATTGCTTTTGATCCCGTGGCAAGGCAGAGCATGGTAGCATGTGGCAGAAGAAGCTGTTCACTGGGAAAAAAGAAAGAACAAGGAAGGCACTAGGGTTCTACAATCCCCTTTGAGGACACACCCCTAATGATCTAAATTCCTCCCATTAGGCCACACCTCCTAAAGGTTCCATTATCTCCAAATAGCATCACAAGCCAGACTCAAGCCTTTTATACATGGGCCTTTGGAGAACATTTAAGATACAAATTATAACAATGGTTATATTTTACTTGAGTTAATATAAAATACTTCACAGTATTATTACCACTAGAATGAATAGAAAAGGTATTTAGTTCAAATTTCACACTTGTTTGCATTCTTAGAGTACACACTAACTGAACACAGGATAGTGTGGCTGGTATTGTCAAGAATCTATCCCAGGAAATTGCTCACTGATTAGCTATACCATAATCAATCTGTGAAACTGTAAGAAGATGATGACTCGGATGACCAATAAAAGAGCATTGTGTGATTTTGAGCTACTTAACCAGTAATGAGGATGTATTGTCACTTTTATCTATATACTCTCACTGTATTAATTTCTTAATTATATCTTACCTGTGTCCATAATTATTTGAGATACACTGTAATGAGAATCACAGGCAAGGTGAACTTCCCTTTCTGGCCATTGAAGAAGTGTCTAACTAGTTCTCTACTATATATATCTGTAAAACTGGACACGTATTTTCAGAATGTAAATGGAGACAGTAGCAGATTAGTTTCTCAGGGAAGGTGAACACATGAGGAAATCCCGTTTCTCCATCTCTGCCCGGGGCAACCTCTCCATAGCTCAGAAGGCAGGTGAAGGCCAAGCAGAACACAGCATTCTGGGGAGCAAGGAGTCAGGGTGGCATTCAGGGCCCCAGAAGTAGGGGACCAGACTGAGCAGATGTCGTCAAAGAGGAGCTATGCACAGGGGCCTCCAGCTCATGTTGTCTCTAACAGATTTGATCCCAAAATCACCTGCAAAATTTGATATTAGTCTTCCTTATTGGAGTTTAAGTCTGTGAAGTCGTCAATCAATAAGACTATTTCAAAGTTTAAGGTTTTTCTTTCCCTCCACTTGCTGAGTAACACTGTAATTACATGAATTAGTCACACCCCTGAAATCATCTTTCAGACATTAGGTATTCATCTAATTTCCAAATAAAAGGTCATCTTTTCCTGGGCAATATCCTCCCCTGGACAATCACAGTTTTAGAAGGTGCCATTACAATATGCTAAAATACTTAATTTGCGATAAAAGTAAGGGACACATGTTCTTTTTTGGGGGGAGGGATATGGTAATTGAAACCAGGGCCCCATACATGCTAAATATGTGCTACTTCTAAGCTACCCCAGCCCTGTTTTTAAAAAATTTTATTCTTAAAATTACATTTATAAAATCATTACTCTTCCATTACATATTAACATTAGCACTTCTTCAATTTTTCTCTTCTCCCTTTATTCATAAATTTTTCTTGTTTTTCAAGTTGCCACTCTCTTATCCTTTCATATTATTCCTTTTCTTGCTCTTATATTAATTTATTTCCAAAGATATTGAAAATTGAGGCACTTTGCCCTCTTAGGTGATTATAAGAATCATTTGCTGAACTTAGAAAAATGCAGATTCCTGGGACCCCAGCAGGTCCAATGAAGCAATTCTTCATGGGGGAGCCTGGGAATATATTTTAAATAAGCCTTACAGGTATACCTTATTATTAGCTGAATATGGAAGTTGATCTAAATTCAAGTTGGCTTTATGTGCCTTGTTTTTTTTCCTGCAACACCGGAGATCAAACCCAGGGCCCTTTTACATGATAGACAATTGCTCCACCACTGAGCTACATCCAATTTTTTTGTTCTTATGAGTTAAATAGCCACAAAGTTAATTGTATCTTTCTCAATCCTTATCTAACTCAGTATATAGATCTGAGAGTCCTAGAATGATTTTATGATAATATCAATCTGATTAAATTGAGATTAAAAACATTATATGCTACATTGCAATATAATATCATATTAAATATAAGTATAAACACGCTGTTAAAATGTGGATGTATTTAGCTTTATTTGGCTTATTAACTGAATGTTTGGCCACTGGGAAATTACAATGAAATAGCCTTTTACAAGAGAGTCTGTGTTATTTTCTTATTTATGATATTACCTAATAACATCTAATCATAATTCCTATGTTTGATACTTACAGTTAGGAGAAAAAGATCTAGTTTGGTTGACAAATGTATTCAAAAAGTGATAATTGAATCACTACTAGCCTTGTTCTAAGTCATATAATTACAAAAATAGACAAAAGATGTACAAATCTCTATCTTCATAAAGCTATCTTGTTGCTCCATTTCTCATCTACTAATCTGTGCAACTCAAAGACAGGAAAACGCTCAGGCCACTTTGAATTTTAAGTACACTCAATTTGCTTCAGAATAATTTTAATTTTTTTTAGTTGACAAGAATAAGTATAATCTAACAAATACTTTGGTGAAGATAAATCAAGAGAAACTTGGCTTGCCCTTCATGAAAGAAGATAAGTGGATTTAGATTCTTTTCCTGAGATTGAGTACTGTTAAACACAAAATGGGTGGTAAAGAAATAAGAAGAAACCTCCACTCAGAAACTCAGACATTTTGATAATGTTTCAGGCAAAAGTCTAAAATTTTTCCTCTTATAATAGGACATATGAAGACAAATTTAAAATAAGTAAATTTAGTAAGGAGATTCTCATTTTAAACATAAATTAATAGCTCTATTCATGCGAACTAGATTATTTCTTTCCTAAATCTTTGGTTCACTATATACTTTATAAACACTAAAATTTACGTTGATTATACCCGTGTTTATAGCAGCACAATGCAAACTATGAAACCAGCTGAGGTATCCATCGATGGATGAATGGATAAATAAAATGTGGCATATATACACAACTGAATTTTATTCAGCCATAAAGAAAAATGAACTTATGTCATTTGCAGAAAAATGGATATAACTAGAGACCCTCATGTTAAGCAAAATAAGTCAAACTCAGAAGGTCAAGGGTCCTATGTTTTCGCTCATATGTGGAAGCTAGAGAGGAAAAAGGAAAAGAAAGCTGGGGACGGATTTCATGAAAATCAAAGAGAGAAGAGTAGAGGAAAGGTACAAAAATTTGGGAGGTGAGGAGGGATGGGAGAAGTGCTGAGGAGTGATATTGGCCAAATTTTATTGTTATATCATGTGCATTATGGATATGTAGCACAATACCATGATTATGTAGAAGTATAATGCACCAATAAAATGTTATATTAATTAAAAATTAAAGTAATAAATCTTAGATGTTGAAGTTGTGGAAACTATTCTCCAAAGTGATATCAGACACAGAATGAAAGTTGTATTTTACCTTTTAAAAATGGAGGTATTAAAATAGCCATTTCTGGGATGGAGGAGTGTAGGTCAGTGTCAGGGTGTTTGCCAAGCAAGCATGAGACCCTAGGTTCCTGGCCCAGAACTGAAAATAATAAGATAAGATAA
>PVHX01026918.1:0-20041 GCA_004024805.1 Geosciurus inauris
ATGTTATTATGGAGACATGGTTTGTATTTCCAGCCATTTTGGTTTATTCTTAGTTTTTAACTTGACTGGGTTTCTCCTTTGATTGGCCTTTAGTGTAGCTCTTCCCTCTGCAAATTTTCATTATTGTTTTTTATTTCCTCCTCATGGAATATTTTGCCAAGAATGTTCTGTAGTGCCGGTTTTCTTGCTGTGAATTCTTCACAATGTAATTCTTAAAGACTCTTTTACTCAATAAACGTCTTGTAATATTAGACATTTATGTTAGATACAATTTTTCACTCATGAATGATGCTTCAGTGGTATTCTGGAATACTCCTCTTTTTTTCTAGTCATTTTCCTACAAGAAATTCCTAAAGGTTTTGTGTACACTAGGGGATCCCATAACAAAATACCACTAATAAAACACCAAAAGTACATGTTTCAAGGAGTACTCATGTTTAGCAGATATGAAATTTCTCTCTTATTGTCCATCAAGTTAGAGGTCAGTTGCTTCCTGAACTTCAGCTGATCAGATATTCTGTGTCTTCTCTGCTTTCTTGAGGAGCCTCAAACTACTCTATTTCTGAACTGTGTGAGTAATGCATTATCAATGTTATTTCCAGGACTTTGGAAATACCTTCAGACTATGGGACTGAAAGAGATAATGTTTACTAAGTGTTTGTTAGTTTGTTTACATATGCCTGGATTCATAATATTGCATAAAATCAGCAATCAACACATAATATAAATTTGTGCTAAATATATGATAAAAAGAATCTGTATATATATGTGTATACATATGTGTATATATGTGTGTGTATGTGTATATATACACATACATACACATACATATATACATACATTTGGGGGTGTTCTAGTCAGCTTTTTTGCTGCTGGGACCAAAAGACTTGACAAGAACAATTAGAGGAGAAAAAGTTTATTTGGGGGCTTAGATGTCCCAGTCCATAGATGGTTGACCCCACTTCTCTGGGCCAGAGGGGAAGCCAGAAGAGTGTGGTGGAGGAATATGGCTCAGGACATGGCCAGGAAGCAGAGAGAGCTCTGCTGAACCCCCAAAGACACACCTCCAATGACCCACTTCCTCCACCATGCCCTATCTGCCCATGGTTACTACCCAGCTGATCCCTATCAGAGATTGAGATTAATTAACTGATTGGAATAAGGCTCTTATAACCAATCATTTCACCTCTAAGTTTTCTTGAATTGTCTCACACATAAGCTTTTTGGGGGGACACTTCACATCTAAACCATAAAGGGGTATGTGTATGTGTGTATATATGAATACACAAATATACATGTATATATATGTAAATTTACATGTAGGTATATATGTATGTGGCTTTTTCTATATTTGATATGCTGTTTATGACTCCCCTACATACCTCCCTGGTGTCTAGGACACAGCCATATACGTTAAACAACTTCAGAGCTCTTTTATCTCACAATGCCTCTATGTACACTACTAAGGGCAAGAATTTATTTAATGCTATAGATCACATAAATGTTTCTGTAGTATATAATTAGACAACATAGAAAACTTTTAGGCAAATGTGTCGAGTTGGGGTAAAGTGAGGCAAAAGGATATGACACGGATGGAGAGTCCATTTCTAATAGGTGTCCCAGAAAGAGATATGCAAAGAGGACAGGGCCCGGCAAATGTCTGCTCTTATAAGGTTTACCATAAAGTTTCTTGTTAGCAATTCCCATGAACCAGGAGGACCCTCAGCAACTAACCCGTTTGCCTAAACTAATCCAGTGGAAGTAGGTGACTGAGGCAGGACACTCCTTTTCCTCCCCTCTGAACTCTCACTCCAGCTGGATGTCCAGAGATGTGCATCCCCACCCCTCGTACCTCCGGAGACCGCTGTGTGGAGCTGGAGCAAGATCCTGCTTGTGTTACTTCCCCGGTTTCAAAGAAACTCTGGGAAGGTATGGTGTTTGACCACTCCCTCTAGTGGTGGTCGATGAAAGTTCTTGGATTTGATTCATTGCTACCAGCCAGTGTTTATTGGGAGGTGTCCTGGGAAGGGTAGAAAAGGGGGATACTGTGAGCATTCCTTGGGGATCAAAAATCCTCCACGAAGTAGTCCAACCAGAAAAGTTGCTTTGCCTTCAAGGAAGGATGCCAGACAACATCCAAAAAAATTTGCGCCACCCTCCCCACCCCCCTCCCATCCCTGGAAGTTGTCACCAACCTTTACAATTGTGTAAGATCAAAGATTTGGCTGTTTTAAAAACTAAAGGTTTCATAAATGTTGCTTTTCAAAGCCTATATAAGGCCACAGTTGTAATATTATTACATGATCTATAGACACACTCTGTTATAACTAAGTAAATCTATCAGATAGGGCCATGCAAGTGGGCTAGGTAACAGAATAACCACAATAAAATTACATCGGTGATCTAGGGTGCTCTGAACTGGTCACCACCATACAAAGTTAAACAAAAAAGCTGTTGACAGTAGATCCCAAAGAATACAAAAGCATCAATATAAGTTTTCCTTTTTTCCCAAAAGCTGCTTAAAAGTTCCGAAATATACTGTCAGCTATACATGTCTTTCACTCTCTTCTAATTCTTCTCTATATTGCTATAAGTATGTTCTATTGGTATTTGCTTGGTCCAAAGTTGATCAGAATCTTTGTTCCCAAATTTCTAGAGGAACAACAAAGCATATAAGAATTTCATACTTAAAACCATTTTCAAGATAAAAATATCACAATTTAGGCTTTCTAGGCTAAAACCTTTAGCTTTGCTTACTAGGATCACTAAAACATCAACTCCATTTCCCACTAAATTTAGAAAGTACTGTGGATTATTCTACAATCAACATAACCATTGCAATAAGCATATTATATAATTAATAAATATAATAAATAAAGTGTAATAAAATTAATAAATATAATATATAAATATTATAAGATATAAATAAATATATAAACATTATATAAATATATATTATAATTATTTATATATTATATTTATTATATGTAATAAATAAATATGTAGTGCAGCAAAATGCATGAAGAAGAAGAGATGAAATAAAAGAAATGGTTCAACTGTTAGAGCCAGGAAATATCCCCATATACAAGTGCAGTCTTAAGTCAGAGTGTGGTAGGAGACACCAAGGGAGCTCTGGGTCAGAAAAGGATCTGTAAGGGGCAAATGTGGTTTAGTTAATAACAGCTTTCTGACTGCTCTTGGGTGGGTCTTTCTTTCTCTCCCTCCCTCCCTTCCCCTATTTTTCTTTTTTTAAACACAAATAAAAATTTACATGTTCCTGTTTTTCTTGGGAACTGGACTTCTCATTTTCATTCTGCTGCCACCATTGATTTTTATGCATATAGAGGGCTGGACTCATAGAAAGGATTACATTTTGCATGCCACTTTACACACCATTGTGTTTGGTGACTATGTAATAGATAAGTCAACTGATAGAGTCAGGATTGTATTAATATTAGCTACAGAATCAATAGGATGTTAAATAAAAGCTTAACTAGGAATATGGCAATTGTCTATTGGGCAGGATGAAGGCCAAAGACTATTTAAAAAACTTTAGTCACCTGGTAATTTGTGAAAGAAATATAAAGTAATAACTATAAGTTTAAATTTGTAACTACAATAGTTTATTCTCATTGACTATGATATTCATTTCTGAAGTGCTACCTGTTAATTTCCATTTGGTCCTTAGTAATCTTTAATAGTCAGTGATTAGAATCTCAATGTAGAGATTTTAATGGGTTTATGCTAAGGGGAAGAGAAGATCAGAGGCAAAATTGTGTGATTGAAATTTTGCATTCAGGTGAAAATCCTTCTAAGAATTATTCACCAATTTATCCACTAGTTATAACACTTTGGTGTACTTCTGGCCTTGCTTGGATTGATCTTGTTTCATTTGCTTACAAAGGTTTTGAAAAACAACTTTAAGAAGAGCTCATTTGCCAAGTGTTGTATTAAGAAGAAAGAATTTCATCTGGGGAAAGTTCATACTTCTGGCTTACTCTGGATAAACAATCTAAGCAAACATTTCAAGCCTTTTTTTTGGTACTGGGGATTGAACTCAGGGGTACTCGACCACTGAGCCACATCCCCAACCCTATTTTGTGTTTTATGTAGAGATAGGGTTTCACTGAGTTGCTTAGCACCTCGCCATTGCTGAGG
This sequence comes from Geosciurus inauris, assembly GCA_004024805.1. Classification (NCBI taxonomy): domain Eukaryota; kingdom Metazoa; phylum Chordata; class Mammalia; order Rodentia; family Sciuridae; genus Geosciurus; species Geosciurus inauris. The sequence goes on from PVHX01026918.1 coordinate 4,159, forward strand.
CTGGCTTTGAACTCGCGATTCTCCTGTCTCAGCCTCCCGAAGTGCTGGGATTACAGGCTTGAGCCACTGCACCCGCAAGCTTTTTTTAAGTAGTGGGACAAGATGATGCAAAAGAGAAGAAACATTTGCTACATTATCCTTCCATATGGGTCATACCCATAGTGAAGCTTTGTAATTATATTTTCTTTTGAATTATAGTAAAAAATGAAAAATATAAAATCTCAACTGTCCTCATCAAACTATTCATTTTCAAAACCTTTTGTGTTGTAACATTTGATAAATTCACAGCAAGTTATATAATCATATAACTTAAAGAGAACAATAAACTCCTTTGAACCCACCATACAACTTATGAAGTAGAACTGATACCAATACAATTGAGGCTACCTATATGTGTGTATTTCCCAGTTGCATGCTCTGGCTCCTCAGGGACATAGTTATATTGATCCGCATTGTTAGTGCACAGTTACCCAGTTATTTTCCAAAGCAGTAGCTCAATTTCTGCTCTCTAGGAGTGCATGGATTTCCAGTATTCCATATTTTTACTTTTACTTGATATTGTTAGAGTTAAACATTTTTGCTCATCTAATAGACAAGATGTAACCAATTATGGTTTTGCTCTGCTTATTTCCAATGAGTGTAGATGATGAGGACCTTATGTTTCTGGCTCTTCTTTTCTCCCCTTCCTCTTCCTCCTCCTCCTTATCCTTGTTTTCAAGAGACTCCCTCTTTTTTTTTTTTTTTTTTTGGTACTGGGGATTGAACTCAGGGGTACTCGACCACTGAGCCACATCCCCAGCCCTATTTTGTGTTTTATGTAGAGACAGGGTCTCATTGAGTTGCTTAGTGCCTCGCTGTTGCTGAGGCTGGCTTTGAACTCGCTACTCTCCTGTCTCAGCCTCCCAAAGTGCTGGGATTACAGGCGTGCACCACTGTGCCCAGCTAAGAAACTCAATCTTGCTATATTGCCCAGGCTCAAGCAATCTTCCTGCCTCAGTCTCCCCAGTAGCTGGAACTATAGGCACATGCTACTGCACCTCTCTTGTGAAATGCCCCTTCATGTATTTTGTCCTTTTAAAAAAATGAGTTATTTGTCTTCTACTTATTGATTTGTAGGTGTTATTTTCTTTTTAATAAATTTTGAATACTAACTCATTTTCATTTATATTTATTGAGGATATCATTTCCAGATTGTGACTCTTATATTCTTCATGGTAACTTGGTAAAAGAAGCTCTTCATTATAATGTAATGTGTCTTTCTTTTATAATTATTATTTTTCATCTCTTCTAGAAATCCTTCCATACCTATACTAAGTATGTGGATATTTTCTGATTAATGTGTTTAATCAAATTAACACATTAACCTGTGAGATTGATCTAAATACTGTGAGAAACATGAAATGAAAAAGTCACTGTGTCAATGATAATTACATTGACTAATATAGAAACAGTGTCTATTATGTGCTGGTAGTGAAAAAGTTATACAATGATTCTTGTTAAAGCATAGTAAGGAAGAGTTATTAAGTACCATTGTAATAGGTACAAGGACCACTGCAGTAGAGTCTTGTTGAGGCAAAAGAGATGGGCTCAACTCCAAATACAACATGAGCAAGTGGGAATTTATAGCCAAGGAGCAGTGTTGGGGGTCAGTGGACGGAAAATTACTAAGAGTACACATCAAGGACAAAGGGGATTCTAGATAGGCCACCCTAACAGGATTCTTATTGAGAGATGTTAGGATGGTCAGACATCACCTGGGTTATGGTGGAGGATAAGGAACATGATTAGATATCTAGAGTGATCAGATACTGAGAAGGGGGTGATTCTGGCTAAAATAGTTAGCAGGGCTCTGCCTTAAAATTGAATTTTACAAGGAGATACACAGATGGGAGTAGGAGAAGGCTCAGAAGCCTGACTAAATTTCAGCCAAGCAAAGATCTTCACTTGTCGGTGCCAGTCACTGTGTAAATATTTTGAATAACTAAAATATACTGAGCACTTACATACTAAATCCTTCACATGCATCATTTCATCTAATCCTCACAATAATCTCAGAAGTAAGCAAATAATATCATTGTACAGATGATGCAATAGGTTTATAATAATTTGCTCAAGACACTTGGCATGTTAGATGCTTAACATGTTTCATTCAAACATAGTAATGTCCCAAAGTCATTTTTAAATGCTTTAAGAAAATAACCATAAAATAAGCCAGATAAATTTAGAATTTTCATTTTGAAGCCCTGCTAGGCACAGAGTATGGATTTACATCTTCTGGTATTCACTCCTTAATGCAGGCAAGCATATCCAGATAAACGAGTGCCATCATGAAAAGCAAAATGTTGTGGGTTCAAAGAGGAAGAAGTCTAGGTGCTGGACAGAATCAGAGACAGCATGGATAGAAGAAGGTGGCCATGATCTGAGTCTGAATTTCTGGAAAAAGATACCAGGATGGAGCAGACTGGCAGGGCCTATAAGTGCTTGGAGAAGGGAGGACTCCCAACAGACCAGTTGGGCAGGAGGTGAGGTTGAAGACACTAGGGGGTTTGATGGCCTGATTGGAGCTGCATCTTAGGTGGAAGGAGGACATAGGGGAGACAGAAAGTGCATACTGGACAAAGTTAAGCTAAAAGAGTTTAAGAGAGAAGAGAAATCATGAGGGTTGCTTGATGCCCCAAGTCTGTGAATCACAAGGATAATATTTCTAGATGTCGGCCAATGGATGCCCATGGGGCTGGGAAACTAGCCATTACCAGGGTTCTAAATGGAACTGCAGACTGGAGATGAGATCCATTAGGCAGGCTCACAATGTCCTCTTGGGAACTTAAAGGATGAGTGAGTCACTGTCCAGCATTATGCTGGAGAAGAAGCAAGGTCCTCGTGTTTGGGCATCAGCTCAAGGGAGGGGTGAGGCTGGACAGTATGTACCATGGTTTTGGACTTTCTCTTCTTAGGAAGGAGATGACTTTAACATAGTAGCATGTATACTTTAGGAAATCCTCAGAAAGGCTTTTCTTTAGAAATGAAATTCGGCAAGTATATTTAAAGTGTACAACATGATGCCATGGAATATATAGAGAGAATAAAAATTACTATAGTGAAAAATTAACATATTTATTATATCACATGGTTCTTTTTTGTTGTTTTTGTGGCAAGAGCACTAAAATCTACTCATTTAGCATGTTTTTCAAATACAATTTGAGTCCTCATCACTTTCTCATCCTACCTGTCTGCTACATCTCATCCTCTGACCTATGTCCCCCTGTTTCCTCTGTACGTCTCCCACCTCTGAAAACACTGTTTTAATCTCTATCTCTGTAAATTTCATTTTTTAAAAGATTCCACATTTAAGTAAAACCATATTGATAATTTTTTTCTTTCTATGTTTGGCTCATTTTATTTTATATAAAGTTCTCTAGGCTCATGCATATTATGGCCAATAACAAGATCTCATTCTGTTTCAGGGCTGAATAACATTCCATTGTAATATGTATACCACATTTTCCTTATCCATTTGTTCATCAACAGACTCCAAGTTTACTTTCCTATCTCAGTAACTGTGAAAAAATGCTCCTATGAACATGGGGTTGGAAGATATCTTTACGGTGACTTCATTTCCTTTAGATATATGCCCATAAAAGGAATTGATGGGCCAAGCAGACCAGACGGGTGCAGCTTCTAACAAAGGGAGCCCTCCCTTGCTTTATTTATATCGGGATAGATCAAAGGGTTTCCATAGAAAGTTCTTCGCCAGAACAGGATAGAGGCGGGGGTGGGGTGGGATTGGAGAGGCGAGCAGGTAGGCTGCTGGGTTCCTAACAGGTCACGCCCATCTCTGGTGCTTCTTGGGACCATTTTGCGCAGAGTTAAGAGGGAGTTTGTGTGTATCCGGCTATCTTGACGCGGAATTGCCGCTCAAAGTTACCTAATACCAGACCTTCCCCCTCAATAATTTCGATGCTGAAAAGGTCCACCCATATTTCAAGGGTGGCTTCTCGCACTAGGCAATTTATCTGCCACTGAGCTACATTCTCAGCACTGATGGTATTTTGATTACTATAGTTTTGTTATGTAATTTTAAGTCAGGAAATGTGATACCTTCAACTTTATTTTTTTTTCCAGAATTATTTTGACTATTTGCGGTCTTTCATGTATCTATATGAATTTTAGAATAGTTTTTATATTTCTTTTTAAACAATATTTTTAGTTGTAGATGAACACAATACCTTTATTTTATGTGGTGCTGAGGATTGAACCCAGTGCCTCACATATGTGAGGCAAGGGCTCAACCGCTGAGCCACAACCCCTAGTTTTTATATTTCTGTGAAGAACATTATTAGGATTTTGATAGGGATTATGTTGAATCTGTTTATGACTTTGAGTAGTAGGGACTTTTTAAGAAGATTACTTCAAAAAAAAAAAAAAAAGATTACTTCATCCAGTTTATCAGAATGGGAGATCTATCTATTTGCCTTGTCTTCAATTTCTTTCAGCAGTGTTTTATGGTGTTAATTTGTGGATGTTTCATCTTGATTGATCTTTTTCCTAGTTATTTTTTTATGCTGTAAAAATTGGATTATTTTCTTGAGTTTTCTCAGTTAAGTAGCTATTTATGTAGAACTATAATACTGCTTTTTATATGCTCATTTTGTATCCTGCAGCTTTACTGAACTCATTTACTTGTTTCAACTTCTGTGTGTGTGTGTGTGTGTGTGTGTGTGTGTGTGTATGTGTGTGTAATCTTGGAATTTTTACATTTGGGTTCCTGCCATCTGCAAATAGAGGTACTTTTACTTTTACTCCAATCTGATTTGAAAGGCTTCTGTTTTTTTTTTTTCTTATCTGATTTCTCTTGCTAGTACTTCCAGTACTATATTAAATAAAGTGGTGAAAGTAGTCACCTTGCCATGTAATGGATCTATTTATTTATTTATTCTAATTAGGTATATATGAGAGCAGAATGCATTTTGATTCATTGTACACAAATGGAGCACAAGTTTTTATTTCTCGGGTTGTACACCATATAGAGACACACTATATGTGCAGTCATACATGTACCTAGGGTAATGATGTCCATTTCATTCCACCATCTTTCCTGCCCCCAGGGCCACCTCTTCTCACCTCCCTCCTCTTTGCCCAAAGTTCCTCCATTCTTCCCATGTCTCCTCCCATTATGGATCAGCATCCACCTATCAGAGAGAACATTCAACATGGCATATACTGCATCTTAATGGAAAAGCTTTCTATTTTTGCCATTGATTATAATGTTAGTTATCATTTTTTTCCAAAAAGGCTTTAGTTTGTTGAGGACCCTTTTTTTGTATACCTAAATTGTTGAGAGCTTTTATCAAGAAAATATGTTGGACCTTGTCAAGCACTTTTTCTATATCAATTGAGGTGATCATGTGGCTTTTTATTCTGTTAAGGTGATGTATCATATTGATTGTTTTGTATGTAAAACCAGTTTTGCATGCCAAGGATAATTCTCATTTGATCATGATGCATAATCTTTTTGAGGTGTTTTTGGACTTGGTTTGCTGATATTTTGTTGTGGATTTTTGGATCAGTGTTCTATAAGAGATTTTCTCGCAGTTTTCTTTTTCTTGTGATGTCTTTGGCTTAGGTATCCAGATGATGCTGTCCTCATGAAATGTGTTTGGAAGTATTCTCTCTAGTTCTATTTTTTGGAAGACATTAAGAAGTATTGGTATTAATTCTTTGAATGTTTGGTAGAATTCAGTCATAAAACCATCTGCTCCTATGATTTTTTTTTTTTTTTTTTTTTTTTTTGGTTGGGTGGTTTTCAGTTACTCTTCAGTTCTGATAGGCATGCTCTGCCTATCTGTTTGGACTTTTTACTTTTTCCTGATTCAATCTTGGAAAATTGTATTTTTCCAAGAATTTATCCACTCCTCTAGGTTATCTAATTTGTTGGCATATAGTTGCTTATAATAATTTCTTGTGATCCTTTTTTATTTCATAATTTCTCTTTCTTTTTTTTGTGGTTCTGGGAATTGAAACAAGGGGTGCTTTACTATTTACACCTCAATTATTTATTTATTTTTATTTTGAGACAAGGTTTCACTGAAGGTCTCACTAAGTTATTGAGTCTGGTCTTGAACTTGGATCCTCCTGCATCAACTTCTGGTGTCACTGGGATTATGGTCCTGCACACCTGGCCACTTTTTATTCTACTTTTGAGTTTTCTCTGTTTTTTTCTTAGTTAGATTAGCAAAGGGCTTGTAAAATTTGATCAGTTTTTTTAAAAGCCACTTCTTCATTTTATTGATTCTTTTATGGTTTTATTTCTCTTTTGGTTTTTATTATTTTCTTCCTTTTATATTAGGGGTTAGTGTTTTTTGTTTGTTTTCCAGCTCCTTGGGGCATACATAAGTTTGGACTATTGACTCGGGATCTTTCTTGCTTTTTTTATTCTTTTTTTAAAAAATGCATTTATTACTATAAACTTCCTTCTTAGAATTGTCATTGCTGCATCCATAAGTTTTGATATGTTGTATTTCCATTATCATTTATCTCAAGTATTTTCTTTCTGTAGTAGTCAGATCACAGTAACCTGAATTCTACCATTTGTTAGCAGTTTAATAATGAGTACTTCCCAACAGATCTTTAATCCCCAGGTTAAAAAAATATAGCCCTAGTCTGAGAAATGTATCTTTAAGGTGAGCTCAGTGAAAAGTCCTTTTATCTACCTTAATCTATTGCTTCTGCTGGTGAATTTGTCTGTTTCTTGGTCCAGTGACTTCTCTTGGCCATTTGGTAAACGTGCCGGCATCTTAAATATTAGGAAAGGGAACAAGGAGCCATGCAGTTCCTCTGATCCTGCTTAGAGGGTGCTGGATCAAGTGCTCTTTCCTGTGAGGCTAATCAAGAGTTGGACTTCCATGTGCAACACAGCATGTCTGTCAGAGTAAATTAGCACTTCCTGTAGCACTCACCTGCTATCCAGAACTCCAGGATAAGCCAGTGTTGCTATTTATAGATATAGTAACTGTTAGCACATTCAATGGTCTTCCATATCTTAAAATTGAATTCATTGCCATACATGTTATTCTTGTTAAAAATAACAGTGAATGGTAAAACTCAAAGTTTCTTTTCCTGATGATATACTTCTACTCTCCTTCCATTTATTCTTGTTGGAGATATAGAGGGTCCAGGGTTCTCCACGGCAGGGACTATTCTACTAAAACAGTGGGTGGGGGGAGAGTGAGCCATGGAGAGTGAGCCATTCACTGCCCACTGGTCAGCCCAGGTGTGCAGTATTTGGATCAGCTCACACCCTGAAACAAGTGGGATGGACATGATGGTGACACAGTGGTGACAGCCAACAAGATATAATGGGGATGAAAGCATGGCCCTTAGGGAGGCAGATCAAATCACTGGAGATGTGGTCATTGTCTGGACTAGAAAACTTTTGGTGTCTTAACATTCTACAGGTCTAGTATCTTATGCACAGTATTGTTTCAGAAGTGATGCATTCTACCTTATACTTTTTCCATTTTGATTTCAACAGATTCCCTGTTTTGATATTTAGGTTCCCTGGTAGATGACAATTTCTCTTGGTGTCCTCCTTAAGATATATTTATATTCCTCTTTTAATTTATTATTTGACCCATTGGTTGTTCAGAAAGATGTTGTTTAATTTCCACATGTTAAATATAGAAGATTCCTCCAGATTTTTAATTTTTAATTTTATACCATTGTGGTCTGAAATCATACTATGCATAATTTAAAAATTTTTAAATGTGTGAAGATTTGTTTTGAGGCCTAATGTGTAGTCTATCCTGGAGAATATTCTGTGTGTTGTGTATTCTGCTGCTGGTGGATAGAAAGCTCATGTCTGTTTGGTATCAGGCCAAAAGTGCAATTCAAGTCCAGTATTTCTTTCTACATATGTCTGCTGTGTCCATTTGATCAAAATTATAATTAAAGTTCAGTATTTCCTTATTAGTTGGCTGTCTGGTTGGTATATCCATTGTTGAAAGTGGACATGTCAATAATAGGGGTATTGAAGTCCCCTAATATTATTGCTATCTTTTTCTGCCTCATAACCTTTAATATTTGCTTTATGTATTCAGGTGCTCAAATTTTGGGTGTAGATATAATAGTTCTATTCTCTTGATGAACTGGCCCTTTTATCATTAAATAATGACCTTTGTCTCTTGTGACAGTTTTTGGCTTGAACGCTGTTTTATCAGATTTATAGACTTGTTCACTTTTGGTTACCATTTTGTTTTTGGGGGGGGTACTGGAGATTGAACTCAGGGGCACTCGACCACTGAGCCACATCCCCAGCCCTATTTTGTGTTTTATGTAGAGACAGGGTTTCACTGAGTTGCTTAGTGCCTTGCCATTGCTGAGGCTGGCTTTGAACTCACAATTCTCCTGTCTCAGCCTCCCTAAGTGCTGGAATTACAGGCTTGTGCCACTGCACCTGGCTTTTTGGTTACCATTAACATGGAATATCTTCCATTCCCTTCAGCCTCAAACCCCTTTGAATGGAGGCACCTGGGTTAGAAATATAAATAGGTGAATGAGCATGGCTGACACAGGGGAGTGGGAGGGCATGAGCTCTTTTCTGCAATCCTTCCAGAGACTATGCCACACTGGCTATGCCCCAAGACTGGTGAGGGGGTGGGCAGCTTCCCCTTATGAGGCTTGCCAGGCAAAGCCTATAATTGCCTATGGTCAGGCCTGAAAGATCACACATAGCATCTTGGCCTGGAGCTGGACTCCTCAGATTAGTCCCACTAACTCAGATTGATATTTAAGGCTCAGTTGTTCTCTCCATCACTGCAGCCTCTTCATCAGCAGCAGATCCTGTCCTCAAACAGTCATCTATATTGGCCTTAAGGGTGAGCTGCCATGGAGCTTTGGGTCCTATAAAGGGCTCCTTCTTCTTGTGCATTCACTCGTTATGGCTTCTTTGTGCCTGCTCATCAATAGCTTTACAGAAAACTCTAGTTTTTATTTTGTCCCCTTTATCCTTATTACTGAAGGAGCAAAGAATTCACATCCTGAAAGGGAAGTATTAAGTGCTTTACATGCATTTTTCCTGGTTTCTGTTAGCCCTTCCTGTTCGCTCTTCACAATTCTCTACCTGCTCTGTGCTCTGGCACATTGAGCTTGGGAGCCACATCAGTAGACTGCCCTGCCCTTTGCTTCCATTTTACTTTGGTGAATGGGAATCACCAGAAGCAGTGCAGACAGAGGGGAGAGAGTGGTATTTCAGTGTTTGATCCACAACTTTGCCTCTACTGGGTCTACGTGGGCCAGTGGCAGTCTTTTATTGAAATATCTTCCTGTAGTCTAGGTTCAGGGATCTACTCTCTTATTTGTCCCTTTGGACTTAAAATACACACACACACCCCTTAGTTAGCCAGTGACGCCTGATGACCTTGGAATATTGAATATTTCAGTGCTTTTATGAAGAGTAGAAGAGACTTGGGGAAGAATTTAGATGATTGATCGATCAATAGATAGATAGATAGATAGAGATATAGTAGTGGAGGGTGGAGAAGTTGGGTGAAGAAGTATAGGGCGTCAAGGACAACTAAGCTTTTCAGCTTTCCAGCTTGGATAGTTTCTACTCCAACTACAACCATCTTACACTTGCTCCTTATGTAAGTAATAATGGTGATAACAGATCACATTGCTCAGGAGAAGAGGTATAAAAGGCTTTGAAATAATTTTCTTCACCTGCTTCACAGAAACAGCTTATAGCAAAATAATGAGAAGCAGACCATCTTGGTCCTAATGAATTTTTTTTCTCTCCCATTCTGGTAGACAGACACTGGCTCTTTCCAGATTGCTATCATCAACAGATTGAGTTGGTGAGTTTGTAACAGAAAAAACATGGAGAGGTATGTGTGAGAAGTACCCCCCCACACACACACACAGTTTATGATCTATGGCTAGGAGAGGAACAGAGAAAGCATTGTGCCTACTGACATTTGCCAGTCCTACAATAAATTTGATTGAAAAATCCATTAATTTCCCCTTTTGAGCGGTTAACTAAATGTCGTATCCTTAATATAACAAAAACCATTTTTATCTTTCTATAAAAAGCATGACTTCATTATTAGGAATATTCAATCATTGAGAGACACCGAAGTCAGCTAAGACTCTTGAGCCATGTATAGGAACCACACTAGCCCAAATGTTCTGAGTGAAGTTCATTACTTAGTCATTCACCTTCCAAAAGCAAAGTCTCTTCTAGTTTCTTAGATATTGTTTTTGGGCTTGCCTTCAGTTTCTGAAATGATTTGACTTAATAAAATCCTGTCAATCCTTTAGGGAAAATACTTCCAAGAGTGGAAAGCTGAGTTTGAGAAGAGGGTACTGAGAGCAAAGATCAGCACTGTTTTGGCTCCATGTGTCAAGTGCAGTTGTGGAATTTTAGAGCTGTCTATCTTGAGCATTTAAAAGGGCAATAGAGATCTGGGTTCCTTCTGTCTTTGGAGGTGTTTAGCTTATTAAAAAAAAACTGTAATGCCAAAAATTTCTAATTGAAGTGTAGTATGTATGTACCTAACAAATTAATGATTTTTAGTGAAAAACTATGGTCCATTATAATTATGCTACTTAAAAGATAGTAAAAACATTTGCAAAGTCATTTATTCATGAAACATGGTGGGACTGAACACTTAGATGGAAAACTTTAAAATATATGATGCAAGTCTTTAAATATCAGCATATTCCATTTGGAGATCCATATTTGAATACCTTCACAAATGTGATATTGTGTATTCCACAAATGTTGAACCTTAGGTAAATGGGTCCTCAGGTCTTTACTGGAATAGGTCCAATCATTTGACTCAATAGAGTCCTTCATTTTAAAGTACCCAGACTTATTTTAGCATTATTTCTGAGACTCTCCAGCCTTCTCCAGTAGCTTTCCCTCTAAGAAATATTTTTTTTAATTTTATATTTTTAGTGTTTATAACTTAGGAATATACGTACCTTTCCTGTAGGAAATACTCCAGGAATCTCCTTTGATCCTGTGCATAATCCTTGCTAGAGAACCTCTGCAATAGGATAAACTGGCATCTATTGGTCACTTAATATTTTTACCAACAGTTATTCTTTTCCTAAACTTAAACTCAAATGTCCAGCAACAGAGTTCTATGTAGTAGACACATAAAACATTCAAAATCTTTTTTTATCTGCTTTTGATATTTTTAAACATTTCAGATTTTTTTTCTTTAAAGATGGCCGATGGCACTAATGACTTTTTGATGAGCTGAGTAACAGCCCTGTGTAGTGCCAGGACTTGGCCTCCAGGTGTCAGTATTAACTTGACTGATGGAGGCAGTTACTGTCTGAACCATTAGAATGGTTAAAGCTCCTTTATACTTTCATATTAAATAACAGTGTCAATGGACAATGATTTTTAAAAGGCAATAATGCACAATTATTTTTAAAAAATAATAAATAGATTAGTATCTTTGACTTTTCACCTTAAATCTGGTATGAAGGACATAAAACAACTACATGAATCTAGAGGTCCCACTTCAAGAAAGCCAGATCCCTCTCCCACAAATGAAAATGAGAAAAGAATGTTAAATTTAGCAATTGTTCTTGGAATAAGATTATTATTTGTGGGCTCATGATAGCCATCTTGTGAGACTTCAAAAATTATTCAATAGAATCAGAGGCCATGTCTGACATTCTCTACATCCCAAAGCAGTGCAGTACATATTTAGAATGATTTTCATTAGAAAGTGGGACCAAAAATAATTCCCCATCTATGAAAACCATGAAAAAGTAATCCAGAAAGTAGCACAGATTTATTATGGGTGTTAGTACAGAAACCTCAAGAATTTTTCTCTTAGAAGGCATTGGTATTTATTCAAGAAATACTTATTGAACGCTTACTATGTTTCAGGCAGATTTTAGGTATTAGAAATACAGAAGCAAGCAAACAGATAAAATCCCTGTCTTCATGGGTTGACATTTTGGGGAAGAGAGACATACAGTAAATAAACAAATAAATAAATAAGCAGGCAAAATAGTATTTTAGCAGATTATAAATGCTTCAGATCAAACAAAGAAGGGGAACGTTTAAAATACATTGTCCAATGTGGTCTATTTAAAAAGTGACATTACACATAGATTTGCAGCAAGTGGGGGAGCCAGCTGAGGTGTATTCTGAGGGACATAACTGCAGGGAGAGGGACCAGTGAAGGCAAAATTAGAAGGAGCAGCAATTGGATAAGCAGTTATTGGATAAGCATTTGGCATATATTCTCTCCCAGTCCATGCTGTCTTTTCATTCTCTTCAGAGTGTCTTTTGCAGAAAGGCAGTTTTTCATTTTAATGAAATACAACATATCAATTTTTCTTTCCTGGATTGTGCTTTTAGTGTTGTATATATAAATTGCCCCAATCTAACATATTCTCTTGAATCATCTTCTAATTGTGTTGGATTGTGTTTTGCATTTTACATTTAGGTTTCTGATCCATTTTGAATTAATTTCTTGGTGAAAGATGGTTAAGGACTATGTCTAAATTCTTTGCATGTGAGTGTCCAGTTGTTCTAGCACCCTTTGTGAAAAATACTCTCCTTTTCCCTTTCATTGAATTGCTTTGCTCTTGTGTCAAAGATCAGTTGGTTATATTTGTGTAGATCTGTTTTGGGGCTCTCTATTCTGTTTCATTGATCTGTTTGTTCTTTTGTCAGTTGTCTTTGTTTCTATAGCTGTATAGTATATCTTAAAGTTGGACTGTCAGTTCTCTAACTTTGTTCTTATTCAATATTGTGTTGGCTATTCTGGTTCTTTTGCTTTTCCATATGAGCTATAGAATCAGTTTATCCATAGCTACAAAATAGGTTAGTAGCTAATAGTTTGGGATTTCATTGAATCTACAGACCTCCAGAAGGCCTCTGTTAGGGTTTGGATGTGAAGTGTCCCCCAAAACCTCATGTGTGAAACAATGTAAGAAGGTTTGGAGAAGAAATGATTGGTTATGAGAGCCTTAACCCAATCAGTGATTTATTCCCCTGATAGGATTACTGAGTGGTAAATGAAAGCTGGTAGAGTGTGGCTGGAGAAGGTGGGTCATTGGGGCGTGCCTTTGGGGTATATATTTTGTATCTGGAGAGTGCAGTCTTTTTCTCTCTGCTCTCTGATCATCATGGGAGCTGCTTCTCTCCGCTACACTCTTCTGCCATGATGTTCAGCCTCACCTTGAGCCTTGAGGAATGCAGCCAGCTGTCTATGGACTGAGACCTCTGAAACTGAACCTCCAAATAAACTTTTCATCCCCTAAAATTGTTCTGATCAGATCTGTTAGTTGCAGCAGAGAAAAATCTGACAAAAACAGCCTCTGAATTATGATTTTACTTAAAGTTCTTTGACTTTGCAATAGCACAGAAGTGGTATGCATGCATTAAAACCCATACTTTGAATTTAGAATTTTTACCTTTTCCTGAGCTAACAACATGAAGTGTGGTGCTTATTCCAAATGCTGGGCTGCAGCAGTGAGGCAGGGCACTTATCATCCAATCAGCCACCCATCTTCAGGGGAAATAACACATTCTGTAGTGTGCTATGTTGGTAAGCTAGGATGTTCCATAGGTTAGACTATTAAATGCATTTTTTTCTTTTGGTGGTGGTACTGGGGATTGAACCCAGAGCTTGTCTGTGCATCAGGGCAAGCACTCTACCAACTTAGCTATATCCCCAGCCCTTAATGCATTTTCAACTTAAAATATTTTCAATTTATGATGTGTTTATTGAGATGTAATTCTATTGTAAGACAAGGAGAATCTGTAGTTGGAAAGAATTGACATCTTAACAATATTAAGTATTCCTATTCATGAACGGGAAAATGGAATCTCCACTTATTTGGATTTTATTTGACTTTTTGCATCAGAGTTTTATTGTTTCATTCATTTAGATCTTATATTCTTTTGGGGGGACTATAGCTCAATATTCATTTCCAATTCAGTTTTCAAGTGTGTGTATGTATATGTGTATGTGTTTTATGATGTAATATTGACTATACCTCAATTGACTGATATGCCTTCAAATTTTATATTTAAAAAAACCAAGATCTTATACTTTAAAAGATGAAAATCAAGAAGTACTTGTGAAATTCAGATTTTTATTTTCTTTTAACAAAAGACCTCATATTGTCAAGAATTTTATTTTTGGTTCTCCAAGGCTGATGGTGCAGGGTGGGAATGTGTTTCTGTGTCAGGTTCTGTGTGTGTTAGGCATGAACCACATGTCAGGGGCCACTGGTGGGTAGGGTGGATGGGAGAAGGATTTTAATAGCAGGTTACCACAAAGCGGATCAAAAGCAGTGTTCCACAAGATTCCATAGTGCACAGAGTCCGCATCTTGGTTTAGAGGAGAGAGTGACTAAAGTGGCCAGAGTGCCACAGCCAGAGTAGTCACACCCCTGCTTGATCCTTTCATTCCCTTTAGAAGCGTCTGTGTGTTCCCTCCTTTTGTATTTATATATAGAAATATTTCATCTGACCCCACATTATTTTATTTGTATGGAGAGCTCTTCAATTCTAAACTTCACTACATACCCTCCATACATGACAGATATTGTTGATTACATTGACAAATGATATCCTTCTTAACATGAGATACATCTGTTTCTGGTAAGGCATTCAAATAAACTGAGACCACAAAATATCCAGGTAAAGACTTTCTAGTGTCACTGGCACCTCATTCAGGTCACCTCTGACGTAGGTCCCAGTTTATTACCCAATTTTGAAATTTCCCATTTGCTGTACCTTGGAAAAAAGAATTTAATTGTTTTCTGTACTTCCATTCTATGTCAATAGTATGTGAGAATAGTAAAATCCCAGCTACTTCATACTTCGCCAGGATTGTGTAGTAGTCTTTATTAGAAAAAGGGAAACGAGCAAAACTGAGAAATGGAATCAGGTAGAAGATGGAAGGAAGGGAAAGGGGGTTTACTGGGAAATAAATTGATCAAATGGTATTATAGGCATATATAGTTGTATCACAATGAATCACACTCATATATAATGCACTAACAAAAATATAAAATAATTTTGAGAAATTTAGGTTCAAAAAGTTTTCAGATGTGGAAGTGTTTATGGGTGAAATGAGATGGTGTCTAGAATTTTTAAAAATATTTTTTAAAAATGGTTGTGTGTGGAGGGGGAGGGAGATAACTGAGAAAGTAGTGATAACGATTGAAGCTGAGTGGTACAGAGAACTTAATGTATTATTCTCTTTACTTTTTCTGTGTATTTGAATATTTCCATACTAAAAGATTTCTTTTAAAAAAAGAAAAAAATAGCCGGGTGTGGTGGCACAAGCCTGTAATCCCAGTGGCTCAGGAGACTGAGGTAGGAGAATTGCCAAATTCAAAGCTAGCCTCAGCAAAAGCAAGGTGCTAAGCAACTCAGTGAGACCCTGTCTCTAAATAAAATACAAAATAGTGCTGGGGATGTGGCTCAGTAGTTGAGTGTCCATGAGTTCAAGCCCCAGTACAATCTCCACCCCCCCCCCAAAAAAATTCAATTGAATAAAAGATAAGCTCTTTAAAAAAATAGCAGAAATTTTTAGAATGATAATTGTTAATTGTTGTTAGTATGTAGAACTTCACCTTTTTTGCCAAGAAATTTGTGTTTTGAGGAAGAAACCATGAAAAATTAAGGCATGGGTGACTTTCAGTATAGCTTCAAAATGAAAACCAAAGAGAAAACAATTTGACAGGGTCCATGACTAAAAGATTTGCAAGGCAAAATCTCATCAGGATTGAGGATAATAATATAAACAGCAATTATAATAACAGAAGTAATACTTGTTGATTACTTAGGGTCAGATACTAGGATACACACTTTCTGTGTTACATAACACCAGTTCTGAGG
>PVHX01026919.1:0-20057 GCA_004024805.1 Geosciurus inauris
CCAGCTATCCCACTCCTTGGGATACTTAAAAACAGTATACTACAGTGATGCAGCCACTTCAATGTTTATAGCAGCTCAATTCACAATAGCTAAACTGTGGAACCAACCTAAATGCCCTTCGACGGATGAATGGATAAAGAAACTGTGGTATATATGCACAATGGAATATTACTCAGCAATAAGAGAGAATAAAATTATGGCATTTGCAGGTAAATGAATGGATTTGGAGAATATCATGCTAAGTGAAGTAAGCCAATCTCAGAAAACCAAATGCCAAATATACTCGTTGATAAGTGGATGCTGATCCATAATAGGGGGGAGGACACAGGAACAATGGAGGAACTCTATTCACAGGGGTGTAAGGCAGGAGGGGGCATGGGGACAGTAAAGGTGGTGAAATATGATGGTCATCATAGCCCTAACTTTATGTATAACTGCATGTATGTTGTGATTCTATATCACTTATAACCAGAGAAATGAAATGTTTTCCTCCATCTGTGTACAATGAATCAAATTGCACTCTGTTATCATGTAAGCCTAAATACAACAAATAACTTAAATATGAAAATAAAAAAAATAAAAATAAATAAAATGACAATAAGGGGCCTGGGGTTGTGGCTCCATGGTAGAGCACTCGCTTAGCATATGTGAGGCACTACGTTCAATTCTCAGCACTGCATATAAATAAATGGACAACATAAAGGTCCATCAACAACTAAAAACATACTTAAAAAATATAAAATGACAAAAAGGGAGCCAATGTATAGCAGGTTCTAGGCCTGAGAACCCACTGCTAAACCTGATATTCCACAACCATGCAGGGAGGACCAGCAGGACCATCTGCCCTGTCAGGGAATAATTTGCTAGAGGAACCATGGTGTCTCACAGGAAATAATTTGCCTAAAGAAGGTCAAGGTGTACAAATGTGGTCCAAGGACAATGGGTCATTGTTGGGGGTGAGGCAATTCTGAGGCAATTAACAAGGATTATATTGCTCGGATTACTCTCTGGCCTTACTCGCATCTAGACTAGTGCAAGAGCTTGGGAGGAAGAGTGTCTGATAAGAAGCTGATCAAAGTGTTATAAGACACAGACAAGGCAGTGTGGTTCTGTGGCCTGTAACAATATAAGCCAAGTGTGTGTGTGTGTGTTGGGATTCTTAGGATCAGCAGTTGGCACATGTTACAGCAATTATATGCTAGGATTGCCATTTGGATCAGCCAGCTGGGATTCCCTTATCCAGTGTTGTATGGATGAAAGGGGAAGGACCATGTCCACCTGGCTGCTGGATATCAAAATAATCTGACACCAGACCAAGTGCTTCAGAAAAAGGGGAAAGCAAAGGCTCCTATGCCATAGCCAGCAGGTGGAAATCCAGAGCCTCTGAAGAGACACGCTTTTGGATTTCCTCAGCTGCTCCAAGAAGCCTGCGAGGGGGTAGCATTTCCCAGGATTCCTCTGGAAGGGCCAAATCAGACAGACACTCTTTCTCTTTCATTAAGACCTCTTGATCCTGTTCCCAGTCTCCCATCCCCTAGCCTCCCAAGGCTGGTGTGGCCTAGAGAAATACAGGTTATGTATCAAAATACCTTTTACTCAGAAAGCCCAGTTTCTCCTCTGTGTTCTTCTCTCCATTCCCCAGCCCCAACATACTCATAGTGCTCAAAAATGCTAATACTTATTGAGTTCCCACAGAATCCAGAGGGATGCCAACAACACTGAAACGTGCCTTTTACTTCACAACTGTTTAGTTAGGGAGACAGCATATTTTTTTAAAAAAAGCAAAATAAAAAAATACAAATTAAGATAAAGCATTCTATGTGGGCATTGTATTACAATGAACAACCTATTGGAATCGTTCTGCAAGTGATTCTTGGAAAAAGTGAGAGGTTAAAAAAAATTTTGGAGAAGAGTGTTTGTTTTTCTACCTGTGACAAAGTAATCCCAGTCCCCTCTGTGCAATATTAGTTCAGGCAGCAAGTCAGATCTATGTCTATGTGCTCACATACACAGGCATGAGCACACACACAATAAAAGACGGAGTTATCTGAAGTGGGTAAAGTCATTGAGCAGCACTTCCAGCAATTCCCCAGGGTATAACCCACTATTCCACTGCCCTCCTCAGGAGATGACAAAATAAGTAATAGCCATGAAGATGTTAAGTGCCCATATTTGAATCTCTTGAGCATTGTAAAGGGGAAATCAGGCCCTGGATTCATTCAAAATCCATTCCATAAAGCGAAGTACCCACAAAGTGGGAGCTGGAAGCAGCCCGGCTGTGTCAGACCCTCAGGTTGCAATCCAAATTTCCCCCTGTGTGATCAAGGAGAACGTATTGATCTTTTCTCTGAACTTGGGTTCCCCATCTCTAAAATAGAGACAATAGAATCGTGAGGGTGGAATACACATAAATCCAGCAAAGCATGTGGCTTGCAGTTCTGCACATGAGCAGATGAATCCCTGATTATGAAACTGGGAAAACAGTGGTATGTGGTTTCAGGAAAGGTCAGTGAAAGAAATAGCTCCTGACTCTACCCCAAAATATTCTGGAATCCAGCTGCCTTCCTGTGCCCCAAATCTAGACCCACATTTCCTTCTGAATCAGTGGGTAGGTTATTGTCATCACCTGTAGCAGCTGAGTGCTGATGTCAAGGTCACATTACTAAGTGCCCGGAAGTCAGGAATCTGAGGAGCACTAGTCCACCCAGCGTCACCCTTTCCTGTGTGCTGTCAATGTTGCTGATGCTCAGGAGGCTGCTGTCATTGCTTTGTTCTCTTTGATGCTTCTCTGTCAGGGTCACCCTCCAGAACTAGCCACTGCTGCTGCCATCTCTGAACCTGGGACCTGATGCTGGGCAAGAAGGAACAGGACGGGTATTCAAGCCCTGTGTTGGGCCAGTTTCTCTTGTGTTCTTGTGCTCAGCTGGGGTCTGGCACTGGGGCCACTTCTTGGTAGTTCCAGCCCTTTCATTTCTTTGAAGGAAAAAAGGTGTGCTTTCAATTAAAGTGAAGAAAACCCTGGATGTTCACACAAACACCACACACCAACCCACTCTTCCTTAAACTACCATTTAATGATGAATCAAACAACAGTGGAATGTGAATATTGTTTTTCTCTTATTAACTTAAAATCATATATGTTAAACTTTTTCATGGTTAGTTGAAGGCAAAGCTTTACTGACTCCAATGTCCCTGTTTTCAATAGCTCTCTAGTTACAGACAGAATTCTTGATGGACAAAGGCCCAATCCTATGAATTTTTGTACTTCCAATATCTTAATGGTCACTAATGCATATGAAGTGCTCAATTATAGTTTGCTGAATAAATACATCATGCATAAATGAATATTGAATGCAAGCACAAAGCAATAATGAAACCACTCAGTGATAAAAGGGCTGATCCCATTTCAATAAATACTATTCAGAAATACAATGGGCAACATGTTGTTGATGAATGATGGAGCTCCAATTAATTTTGTAATATACAGCAGAAGGTGATGGACAGGAGAATCCTGGGAATGGTGACACATCCAATCTAGGACACAATATGCATCCAAAGCCTGAGCAAAGACAGGTATGGCTTTGTGTAAATCTGCCTGGACATGAACCATGATGTGGCAAGAGGAATGCAGAAGCAGGCAGGCCTGACAAGTGGCTTCAGCAGTTACATATGCATTGGCATTAGGCAGTCCAAGAGTTGAAACAGAAAGAGTGAATGTGCTAAATATTACGGAGGAAATGAAATACATTACAAAGAAAGGGGGAAAGTGCTGGGTGCAGTGATGCATGCCTGTGATCCCAGTGGCTTGGGAGGCTGAGGCAGGAGGATCGTGAGTTCAAAGCCAGCCTAACCAACTTAGTGAGATCCTAAGCAACTCAGTGAGACCCTGTCTCTAAATAAAATATAAAAGGACTGGAGACGTGGCTCAGTGGTCAAGTGCCCTTGAGTTTAATCCCCAGTACTCCCCCCCCCACAAAAAAAAGAAGTAACCAGGAAAATACCTCGTTGTATATGAAGGGAAGGAAGTTAATACACAGTTGTATAGATCAGGAAATGAAAGTAACTTCAGGGCATTTCTAGCTTTTTGGTTTTTTTCCCAGCAGAGGCTAATCTTTAAGTCTCTTTGAATTAATGACATCATTAGCCTGTTGTCATTAATGTCTTCATTATGGTGGTCTATTGTGAATTTTTATTTTATTTTCCTTGAAGTCAGTTATTCTATGTCACATCAGCAATAAATTTAATATTTTTTCACTATATCCACATGCTTCACTCCTTTTAATCAATTGGATTATCAAATAATATCTAAAACCTTTTATTAATTGTATTCAGAATTTATCTCTTATGAATGAATATTTTCTCAGTGCCAGAATAATTTCTATAGATTTTATCACATATCTTTATTGTTTTATATTTCATTGATTTTATTTGAATATTTTATATTTCTTTAATAAATAGCCTTACGGATGATAAAAGGTGTTTTTCATATACATCTAAATCAGAAGTCTGTAATTTCTTACTTGTTCTTTTAAAATGTTCCTAAATAATTGACAAACAGTTAAAATGATTTTTGAGTTTTTATTAAATTGTAAATAAACATTTTTGTATCTTCTTTTCATCTATACTTCAAATCTTGAACAGCTCTATAAATAGACAAATCAGGTTGCTACATTTAATCAAAAAAATCCAAATTTAAATATTCCACTTAGGAGATGAGCTAAAAACCATATAACTTACAAAATATCAAATTAATCAGCAACCTCAGGAATAATAGGCCAATTTTTTCTTCAATAAGATTAAGGAATTAACAGCATATAACATATATCTGCAAACTTATTGATGATCTGAATAACAAGATCTTTATCCTCACCTTTATAGCAGCTGGCTTATCATAACCTTTTTCTTTTAAAGATGGACACAACAACTTTATTTAGTTTTTTTTTTTTTTTTTTTTTTTTTTAAATGTGGTGCTGAGGATCTTTGTTCATTTATTTTTATGTGGTGCTGAAGATGGAACCCAGTGCCTCACATGTGTGAGGCAAGTGCTCTATCACTAAGCTCTAGCTCCAGCCCTTATCACAACCTTTGATTGTAATGCTGCTTAGCAACATGTTATAATGCATTAGATTTGTTTCACTTCGTTCAAGTCACATGACTTCTTTTCATTTAGCAACATAAACATAACTATATAATACATATTGTACTATATCCAAACTAAATATAACTTCAATTCAACTTCTTAGGTATTTCCCCAAATACTATGTCAACTCCAATGTCATGGAACATAAGGTGTCCTGTGATAGAGGAGAAGCCGTGATAAGAAGAGACAATGTACTTAAATGATTTTGAGGTTAAAAAAGATCGTACTTTTCCAAATTTATGAAAAGGTAAATAACCTTACTTATAAAAACTCAAAACTCCTTTCTTTTCTCCTCTTTTTCCTTGTTTCCTTCCTCCCTTCATTCCTCTCTTCTGTCTTTACTCCTTACTTCTCTCTCTTATCTCCTAAATAATTATTCCAAAATCCATTATCAGGACCAATTCAGGCAGGTACTTACTAGACATAGCAGCGGCAGGAGCAGCAGCCCAGCGTGGGGTAGCAAAGCCTAAATAGGGTGAAGGGTGAAGGGAAATGAATAGATATGGACCATGGAGCCAGGAAGGGTGAGAGGATTGTCTAGGAGGTTGGAGTCCAGGAGTAAAAAGAAAGTCTGAATTTGGGGTAAGGTGAAATGAGGTAGTGGTAATGTTTGCCCAGAGTAGGTTATCAGAGCCCAAGTAAGGTGAGGACAAATGCATGTTTGAGTGTGTCTAAGCAGGAGGTGAGGAAGCATCCAGGTGGCTGGGAGGTGGGAAGGAGAGAAGATTGAGTACATGAAGGAGGAATTGATCCAATGGGAAAATAAACTGAAGTCTAATAAGGTAATAAGGGTTTTTTTTCCCCTATCAGAGAACAGAATTATATTAACTAACAATTAAAATGAACCTTACAGTATTGGGTTAGAATGGGAGGTACTTGTGTGAATTCATCTGTAGAAAGATATAAAGATAAATAAGGATGTGAATGGGCATATATGCATAAATTCCTTAGCCTTTTTATGAGAACTGCGATACCTCAAAGAAATGAACAGCCCTAGGACCCAGATCTTAGTTTCTCAATACCATATCAGGTTCAGAGCAGGGAAATTACAAAATAAGTTGGACATTCAGTTATTTTAGAAAGTAAAACGTACTCACAGAATGATGGGATGTGTCAGAATTCAGAGAAGCCAGCTTGGAAGGGCTCCACTGGTCAGATATGGAACAATCTGAGATCAAAATAAGGCATAATAACAACATATTATCACTCATTAAGTAAAATAAGAATAATTAATTCAGGTTGATAAAAGTTAACAATCGTATAAATAAATGGAGAAGAGAAAAATCTTTTAGAGAATAATGCCAACTAATAAATGTAGATGGAATGAGGGAATTAGAAAATCATCTCTTGGCAACCATTTCAGTAATAATTCAAGTCATTAACGAATGCTAAAACTAGCAGGTGAAACTTTGACAAAGAATAGAATATTCACTTAGTCACAAAACACTTAACCCTCAGAAAATACATTGATGATTAAGGGGGAAAAAGTACCTTTACACTGGGGAAACCCAGAAAACACTGCCATAATAATCATAATCAAAGTCATAATCAAAGTTGACATAACCAGTAAAAAGACCAATGAAAACCATGTGTCACCTGAGAAGATGCAATAAACTCACTTCACTACCTCTATGATCCATCAAAAGTGCACCAGACAAATCTGATCATGAGGAAATGTCAGATGAGCCCGGACTGAGGGACATTTTACAAAATAACTAGCCTGTAGTTTTCAAAAACATTTAAGTCATAAAAATCAAGGAAAGACTAGAAAACTGTTCCAGACCAAAGGAATCTAAAGAGACTGAAAGGTAGATGTGACACATGATCCTAAATGGAATCATTTTGCTATATAGCACACTATTGGGAAAATTGTCAAAGCTCAGATTGGATCTTGGGATTACCTAGAAGCAATGTATCAATTTTTGCAATTTCTCTGTCATTTTAAAGTATTTAAAAATAGCTATACAGCCATATGAATATGTGCTACAGTCCCTCAGAATGGACTTAACACTTGTGGGTGTTTTTGCCCATAATCTTTATGAGTTTTATGATCAATCTGTTTCTGCCTGTAAGGAATTGAACAGAGGATATGCTCCTAGAAATAAAGACACTAACTAACATATATACAGGTTGTTACAGCATAAACTTGGGAAAATATGTTTCCAGTTTCCTGCTCTGGTAATTCTCTTTTATTGTCTTCTGCTCCTGGAGTCATGAGGTGTGTCCAGCCTAAGAATTTCCAACTTAAAAATGTGGGGAATCCTCCTGGTCAGCATAAATTTTATTGCAAAAATTGCTTTTACTAAATGTTCAATTGAACAAAATATCATATACATCCACTTCTCAAAAGTAAAGAGAATTTCACCAGTACCTAATGATCTGATGGCTGCTACTCTATGGTGTTTCCATTGTTGCCTGCAGATATCTTGAGCTTCTTTAGAACCTGAATTTTAAGTCCAGGGAGTTATTTTCCCTTATTCTTCTGTAATCAGTCCAAGAATATGACATGTATATCTTTAATTAGCCATCATAGGTACAGACTCTTTGCCAGACCATCAAAATAAATGACTGACAGAAAAAACTATATTGGAATAAACCACACATTGCAGAATAGATACAACTTAGGAAGAAAGCACATTGAAATTTCATTGGCCAAAAGTGTTTGGCATCTTTTGAAGCAAGAGAAAAATGATTTGGCAAGAGCATACCATAATATTTTATCAAAATTGAAGTTTTTAAAAAATCAGCATTACATGGATGGCTGTAAAAGGTTTTGTGCTGGTGTGGCTAAAATGCAGGGGATAGTGGGAAATTGGTTGAGGTCAGTGTATTGAGGGTTTTATTTGTCATACCAAGCAGGCTAGTATTATTCTATAAGCAAGAATGCTACTGTAATGGTTTCAGTGGATCACAGTTGTGTCTAACATCTTGTGGAACACCTATAAACAAATTTAAATTGAGCAACAAATAAACCACTTATGGTAACTTCAAAATATTATCCTTTTAGAGTTCCATTCTTTTGAGAAAAGTAACACCCAATGATTAGAGAGTTTGAAAATATTTTTAAATTTATCATGAAAATGTCATAAACTTCACTGCAAATGTTACTTTTACTAAATGTCCAGTAGAACATAATATTACATGTTATATAAGAATATAAGAAATTGTAATATAAGAAATGAATTCATGAAAGTATTTTAGAACTAGATTGTCATTTTGTTTTGAGGAATGCACTATATTTCAGATTATCAGCATTAAAGTAGCCGTCCTATGAACAGGACATGAAAACAATGTGTACTGTATGGAAATGTGCTGGGTACTGCACTGCTGCCTGACAAACTCTAGTGTGTTGCTGCTGGTGGTCATTTGTTGACAAGTGGTCATTTGCGAGCTGCTTTCATATTCCAAAGAATACATTAGAAAAAACATACTGAATGCTTGAGAAAAATGAATATTTTGGTAAAATTTTGGTATCTTTGAAGAATGCTTGACAGCTAATGAAAAGATTAGCACATATTATAGACATCGTTTGCTGAAATAATTTATAAGAGATAAGCATATAAGAGTTGGTGATAAACACCAGGCATTGTGTGGAGTACTGGGATATTGATAGAACTTTGACTTGTATTGAGGAAAAAGTGCTTAAGAGGAACCCAACCATGTTCTTTTGCTTGAGTGAGGCAGTTCTAAAAATGCTGAAAACAGTCAAGCACTCACAATCACACTGATTTTTTTCCAACAGCCTATTCATTGGTTATGACTGTTGGTACACCTCTAAAATATTGAGTTCCAACCTACAGGCACCATAAGGGAAAATAGATTAAACCAGTGTGCTCTGAAACTGACAACATTGGTGAAGGACGAGCAAGAGAGTTGTATGATCACACATTCAGTACAATCAGATTCTCACTGTAAAATGGTTAGATAATCGATGTGTTGTTGTTGGAATGAACTATGATAGTGGTACTCCTTGGCAAAGTTTAGTAATGGATAAAAGAAGGAGTAGAAGCAATGTCCCTCAACCAAAGGTAGTGGGTACTTAAGCAAATCCAATGGTGGTGTGAAGAAACACAATTAGTTGGTTTAAAATATTCAACTTCTACGAGAGTTATAAAATGGTATTGACCTTTGTTTATTTGAATAATTGACACGTGTATTAAAATGCATGGTTTATATTTTTTGAAATTGATGGAAATGTTTCAAAACTGAATTGTGATTGTTGCACAACTGTATAAATATGCCAAAATCACTGTCAACTAACATTGAGTGAATTTTATGACTTATGTAAGTTATGCCTCCTTAGTAAAACTATTTTTAAAAGTCAATAAATAAATAAATAATGGATTATACATGAATTTGTGAACAAAGACAAGAAATAACTCTCAAATGTGATGGATTTTGAGAGACATCTGCTTAGCAGACCTAATATAATCAAAGTAAAGAGAGGAAGAAAGCACAACACACCCAGACCTACTATTATCCAAAATATCAGACATGACATGAGAAGCCATATGATTAGCAAATAGCAAGAACAACTGGATGTCAAAATAAGCCATATTGTGCAAAACTGGCAACATATTGTCAAAAATGTAATGCAAAGGACTTAAGATCAGCATACTACAGTGACACAGCCACATAAATGTTTATAGCAGCTCAACCCACAATAGCTAAACTATGAAACCTACCTAGGTGCCTTTCAACAGATGAATGAATAAACTGTGGCATATATACATAATGGAATATTACTCTGCCTTAGAAAAGAATGAAATTATGGCATTTGCCAGAAAATGGACAAAGTTGGAAAATAATCCCAAGAAACCAAAGGCTGTTTTCTGATATGTGGATACTAATTCACAATAAGGGGAAAAGGCTAGGGAAGAATAGAGTTACTTTAGATTAGGTAGAAGGGAATGAAAGGAGGGAAGGGGATATGGGGTTAAGAATGATAATAGAGAGGCTGAGGTGGTGGCTCAGTGGCAGAGCGCTTGCCTCGCATGTGTGAGACACTGGGTTCGATCCTTAGCACCACATAAAAATAAATAAACAAAATAAAGACACCGTGTCCATGTATAACTAAAAATAATTAAAAAAAAAGAATGATAATAGAATGAAACAAACATTATTAGCTTATGCAAGACTGATGTGATTCTACAATAATTATAATCAGAAAAATGAGAAATTATACCACATTTATGTATAATATATCAAAGTGCATAAATGTATTCCACTGTCATGTATAACTAATTAGAACAAATTAAAAACATTTTTAAATATGTAATGCAACTTTGTTTCAAGTATTTTATTCCTTTCATTCCAATTAATTGTTGAACAGGACATGAAAGTCACTTCTTTGTATATCGTGTAATATACAAATGATTATTGTATTTTTCTGATGTCCTATATACAAGATGGCTTATGTGTGTATATGCTGTACTGTCCCAGTGTCCTATTTATAGGATGATCTGTATGTTCATTCTTAATGGTAATAAGAGATATATAAGCTCTAGATTATTATTTCCAACTTATTTTATTGTACCTGTGTCAATTTCATTGAAGCATTTGCAGAATTGAAAACTTGGGATTTAATGGGTTGAGAAAGAACTTGGAGGAAATGTGTGGAATAGCCTGAGGAAAGAAGAGTGGAGACAGAGAAACTAGTAGGAAGCTGTTACAACATCCAGATGGCACAAGATCTGATCAATGGCAGTAGGAATTGAAATACAGGAAAAAGTTTGCAAAAATGTGTTGTAGACTAAATCACTGGGGCTCAGTATCTTCTTTAATATGTTAACTAATGTGAGGAAATCATTTAAAATGTTTGGATTCGAGCTTGAATGGCTTGGGAGAATGGAGATTCAGATTCAGGTTCAGTTGGCTGCCTGTGGAGCCATTCACACCATAGAAAAATTGCTGGTTACCTCCCGATAGACCTTATTCTTTGGTAACAAACCCTGAATAAGCTGAAGATGGCTTTAGCAACCCTCCTTTACAATATAAGCAAAAATCTTGTCTGATCTAGGATATCTCCTCAAAAGAGAGAGGCTGGAGCTAGGTGCAGTGGTGCACACCTGTAAGCCCAACAACTCAGGAGGCTGAGTCAGGAGCATGGCAAGTCCAAGGCCAGCCTCAGCAATTTCATGAGACCCTGTCTCAAAATGAAAATGAAAAGAGATGTGGGTGTTGCCCACTGATAGAGCACCCCTGGGTTCAATCCCCTGTACCACAAAGAGAGAGGTTGGGCCCTTCTCTTTTATTTCCTTAATCCTGCTGCTTAAAATGCAGATGCAGTAGCCAGACTATAGCATGGAAGCCTCATATAGAAGGAAAGAAAGCTCAGAAGGAAAGTCTAATATCCCTCTTCATTTCATAAAGCCGAAACAATTATCCTGGATTATCTGCCTTTGTATTTCTCCATAAATTTTAAACTCCCATTGAGTGGAGTCTTTGTTCATATCATTCAAACCTAATCATTACTGATTCAAGACTTCCTATGCTTTCTAAAAGAACCCTTGCTTATCTCAGATACTTATCTTTCTCAAGGTGGGGCAAGAGAGGCAGACTTAGCACACTGGTCCCTCCATTTTTATTTTATAATAGATAGTATTGGAAAGTTTATGTGACACAATTCTGGCCAAAGAGGTAAGAGAGAAGTCTGTATTCCAGGGACAGATTTTCTTTGCTGACAAGAAGACACACAAGAAAAGAAATGCCCCATATCTTCTTCCAGTGATTAACATCCTATCTGGCTGTGATGTCTGAAATTGCAGAAGTCATTTCATGAGTGGCTAGCCTAAGGATTAAACCAATGGAACAAGAATAGCAGAAAATAAAAATAGAAAGAAGCTGGGTCTTGCTTGAGGTCATTTATCCTCTGAGATAACTAACCAAGATACTAGGTTCTCTCCAAAATTCTCATTATGCGAAATAATATATTTTCCTTATTGTTAAAATAATTGAGTTTGGGTTTTATGTTAGAGTTGAAAACATCTATACTGGTATTTTATTTACCCCAAGATGGGGACCTGCGTTGGTTGGGGGATACAGTGAGGAATATTTTATTTCTAAAAATCTACATTCAATGATTTGTTTTGACTAGCAGGAAGCTTGAAAAAGCTGTAAAGCAGAACATAGGCATTTGTGAATCATAGATATATAAATGGTAGTTGGAGCCAGGACTTAGAAGAACTCACAAGGAGCGCATATAGATTGCGAAAAGAGCCATGGAAAAATGCCTGGGAAGCAATTACATTTACAG
Source organism: Geosciurus inauris (assembly GCA_004024805.1). Lineage (NCBI taxonomy): Eukaryota > Metazoa > Chordata > Mammalia > Rodentia > Sciuridae > Geosciurus > Geosciurus inauris. The sequence goes on from PVHX01026919.1 coordinate 12,396, forward strand.
CATGATCCAATGAAGAGTTAGAGAAAGGACAGCAAGAAAGGGGACAAAAAACAAGGAGTGAAATCACTGAAGGATGGTAGAGAATTGCTACAGAGGAGAAGCTGTGGGAACTATCAGGATAGAATCCATAAATGCCCCTGAGACCGTAGTGTTAGTAAACAGGTTGAGGAGGAGCTTGTTTACAATGGACTGAGGATGCTACCTTGGCAGTCCTCAATCCTTAGAGTAGCTTTGCTTTATAAGAAAAAAATGTCAGATTTGTAATTGGAGCTCAGGGGGCTGCATTCTCATAGATAGATAGATACATAGATAGATAGAGATATACTTTTATTAAATCTACTAATTTACCTAGGAAGTCATTATTATATAAAAACATTAATTTCCAAGGTTTCTAAGTATTTCTAATACAGTCAACTTAGGGATCCAAGATTCTGAATATGCCATCACTAAAAAAAATTCCCGCAAACCATTCTGTGTGAAGTGGTTTCAGAACCAAGTGACTGCATACTTCTAGTCAGAAATCAGATGTCCTTGAAACCACTTTATTACAGGCTGAGGCCTCATGTTTTTGTTTGGAGCTTTTGAAGGAATATCACTATGATGTTAAACAGTTTTATAAGTCACTCCACAGATGGCTAACTCCTTGGCTCTGAGATGAGGCAGAACAATATGGTAGAAGGGTGTATGGGAGGAAAGCAGTTCAGGACATGGCAATAGGAAGCAGAGAGACTGGGAGCTGCATTCTCAACCAGGATTTGGGAAACTGTGAATTGTTCATGAGTCATATCTTAAGGAGCTTGCACTACTCTTTCCATTATTTTTAAAAAAGTCTTTAAATTTGTTATTTTTAGATATACATGACAGTAGAGTGTATTTTGACATATTATATACACATGGAATATAACTGATTCTAATTAGGATCCCATTCTTGTGGTGGTACATGATATGAAGTTTCACTGTGATGTATTAATTTATGAACTTAGCAAAGTTATGTCTGATTCATTCTATTGTCTTTCCTAGTTTCATCCCCCTCCCTTTCCTTCATTCCTCTTTGTCTAATCCAATGACCTTCTTTTCTTCCCCTCCCCTTGTTGTGTGTTAGCATCTGCATATCAAAAAGAACATTCGATCTTTGGTTTTGGGGATTGGCTTATTTCACTTTGCATGATAGTCTCCAGATCCATTCATTTACTGACAAAAGTCATAATGTCATTCTTTTTAATGGCTGAGTAATATTCCATTGTGTGTATGCCACATTTTCTTTATCTGCTTATCTGTTGAAAAAAACCTAGGTTGGTTCCATAGCTTAGCTTTGTTTTACTATATACATTGATGTGCCTGTATCACTGTAGTGTGCTGATTTTAATTCCCTTGGTTATATACCAAGGAATGGGATAACTAAGTCAAATGGTGATTCCATTCCAAGTTTTTGAGGACTCTTCATACTGCTTTCCAGCGTCACACCAGCAATGCATGACTGTACCTTTTCCCCCACATCCTTAACAACATTTATTATTACTTGTCTTCTTGATTGTTGCCCTTCTGATTGGAATGAAACAAAATCTCAGTGTTGTTGTGTTTTTGTTGTTGTTGTTGTTTTGGTACTGCAGATTGAACTCAGGGGCACTCGACCACTGAGCCACATCCCCAGTCCTATTTTGTGTTTTATGTAGAGACAGGGTCTCACTGAGTTGCTTAGCACCTCGCCGTTACTGAGGCTGGCTTTGAAGTCGCGATTCTCCCGTCTCAGCCTCCCAAAGTGCTGGGATTACAGGCTTGCGCCACTGCGCCCAGCTTCAGTGTTGTTTTATTTTGCATTTCATTAATAGCTAGAGTTGTTGAACATTTTTCATATATTTACTGACCATATTTCTTTTTCTGTTCACTTGCTTTGTCCATTGAATGATGGGTTTATTTGTTTTTGCTATCAAGTTTTTTGAGTTCTTTATGTATCCTGGAGATTAATGCTTTAGCTAAGGTGCAGATTGCAAAGGTTTTCTATCTTCACACTCCTGATTGTTTCCTTCACTGTGGAAAAACTTTTTAATATAATACCGTCCCATTTATTGAGTTTTGATTTTATTTCCTGCACTTTTAACTTTTGGAGTTTTGTTGAAGCAGTCATTTCCTAAGCCAAACTGATGAAAAATTGGGCATACATTTTCTTCCAGTAGGCCCAGGGTCTCTGGTCTAATGCCTAGGTCCTTAATCCACTTCGAGTTGAGTTTTCTACAAGGTGACATATAGGGTTAAATTTCATTCTACTGCATATGGATTTCCAGTTTTCCCAGCACCATTGGTTGAAGAAGCTATCTTTTCTCCAGTGTATGTTTATGGCACCTTTGTCTAGTATGAGATAACTCTATTTATATGAGTTTGCCTCTATGTCTTCTATTCTTTTCCATTGGTCTGCATGTGTGTTTTGGTGCCAATATCATGCTGTTTTTGTTACCATAGTTCTGTAGTTTAATTTAAGGTCTGGTATTGAGATACCTCCTGCTTTACTTTTCTTGCTAAGGATTGCTTTGTCTATTTTGGGCCTCTTATTTTTCCAGGTAAATTTCATACTTGCTTTTTCTATTTCTATGAAGAACATCATTGGTATTTTAATAGGAATTGCATTAAATCTATATTGCTTTTGGTAGTATGTCCATTTTGAGAAATATTAATTCTATCTACCCAAGAACATGGTAGATCTTTTCATCTTCTAAGGTCTTCTTCAATTTCTTTCTTTAGTGTTCTGTATCTTTCATTGTAGAGGTCTTTCACCTCTATTGTTAGATTGATTCCTAAGTATTTTATTTTTTTGAGGCTATTGTGAATGGCATAGTTTTCCTAATTTCTCTTTCATCTGATTCATCATTGATATATAGAAATGCGATTGATTTATGGGTGTTAATTTTATATCCTGCTACATTGCTGAATTTGTTTATGAGTACTAAAAGTTTTCTGGTGGAGTTTTTAGGATCTTCTAAATATAGAATCATGTTGTCAGCAATAGGAGTAGTTTGGGTTCTTCCTTTCCTATTTGTATCCCTTTAATTTCTCTCTTTTGCCTAATTACTCTAGCTAGAGTTTCAAGAACTACATTAAATAGAAATGGTGAAAGAGGACATCTGTCTCATTCCAGTATTTAGAGGAAATGTTTTCAGTTTTTCTCTGTTTAAAATAATATTGGTCTTGGGTTTAACATATCTAACTCCTGTAAAGTTGAGGTATGTTTCTACTATCCCTAGTTTTTCTAGTGTTTTAAGCATGAATGGATGCTGTATTTTGTCAAATACTTTTTCTACATCTATTGATAAAATCGTTTGATTCTTGTCTAAGTCTATTGATGTGACCAATTATGTTTATTGATTTCTGTATGTTGAACCAACCTTGCATCCCTGGGATGACCCCCACTTGATCATGGTGTGCTATGTTTTTAATGTATTTTTGTATACAATTTGTCAGTATTAAGAATTTTTGCATCTATGTTCATCAGGGATATTGGCCTAAAGTTCTCTTTCCTTGATGTGTCTGTCTGGTTTCAGTATCAGGATGATTCTAGTGTCATAGAATGCCTTTGGAAGGGTGCCCGTCTTTACTATTTCATAGAAAAATTTGAGGAGGATTGCTGTTAGTTCTTTGAAGATCTGGTAGAACTTGGCTAAGAATCTCTCTGGTGCTGGGCTTTTCTTTGTTGGCAGGCTTTTAATAGTGTCTTCAATTTCATTGCTTGAAATTGATCTGTATAAATTTTCTATGTCCGCCAGATTCAATATGGGTAGGTCATATGTCTCTAGAAACTTGTCAATGTCTTCAAGATTTTCTATTTTATTGGAGTAAAAATTTTCAAAAGATTTTCTAATTATTGTCTTTATTTCAGTAGTGTCCATGATAATATCTCTTTATTCATCACAAATTTTAGTAATTTGAGGTTCCCTCTTTTTCTTGGTTAGCTTGGCTAAAGGTTTATTAATTTTATTAATTTTTTCAAAGAACAAATTTTGTTTCATTGAGTTTTTTGAATTTTTTTTGTTTCAACTTCATTGATTTCAGCTCTGATTTTAGTTATTTCCTGACTTCTACTGCTTTTGATGTTGATTTGTTCTTCTTTTTCTAGGGCTATGAGATGTAAAGTTAAATTATTTATTGGGTTATTTTCAGTTCTTTTAATGAATGTGCTCAATGCAGTGAACTTTTCTTAGAACTGTCCAAAGATTTTCATATGTTGTGTTGCTATTCTCACTTACCACTAAGTATCTTTTTTATTTAGTCCCTGATTTCTTCTGCTATCCACTGGTCATTCAATAGTGTATCATTTACTCTCCAGTTATTAGAGTAGCTTCTATATTTTATTTTATCCATGATTTCTAATTTCATTCAATTATGATCTAATAGAATGTAAAAAATATATTTTTCATATTTGATAAGAGTTGCTTTGTGACTGACCCTGGCCTGATGCCCGGAGGAGGCAGAGCAGACTGACCGTGGCCCAATGTGTGAAGGAGGTAGAGGAGGAGACCAATCCCAGACTGATGTGCAGAGGAGGAGACTGACCACACTGCAGACCCCCCGTCTACCAACCAGTGGCTATCCTTGCCTACATCCATCTAGAGTCAACAACCAGGACCAGGAAGACCATCCCTGATGTCTCTGCAGGCCTGGTTATACCAGAGGTGAGGTATTGGTAACTGCAAAGGCCACTACAAGATTATATGGTAGAAACTGTAATATCCCAGATTGGAACTGCTAGAGACGAAGACACATGAAAACATTAAAATATAAGGGAATAAAATGCCCCCAAAAAACCAAGATGCTACCATAATAGAACCCATTGACAGCACAGTAGATGAAATGTCAGAGAAGGAGTTCAGAATGTACATAATTAAAATGATCTGTGAAGCACAGAATAATATAAGAGAGCAAATACAGGCAACCATTGATCACTCCAACAAAGAGATGAGAGAAAATACAGGAAGCAAAAGATTACTGCAAGAAAGAGATAGAAACTTTGAAAAGAACCAAGCAGAAATGCTTGAAATGAAGGAAACAATAAGCCAAATAAAAAAATTCAATAGAAAGCATCACCAACAGACTAGATAACTTGGAAGACAGAACTTCAGTCAATGAAGACAAAATATATAATCTTGAAAATAAAGTTGACCACACAATGAAGATGATAAGAAACCATGAACAAAATATCCAAGTATTATGGGATAACATCAAAAGACCAAATCTAAGAATTATCAGGATAGAGGAAGGCACAGAGATGCAAACCAAAATAATGCACGATCTCCTCAATGAAATAATATCAGAAAATTTCCCAAAAATGAAAAGTGAATTGGAAAATCAAATACAAGAGGCTCACAGGACACCAAATGTACAAAACTACAACAAATCCACACCAAGGCACATTATAATGAAAATGCCTACCATACACCATAGGATAAAATTTTAAAAGCTGCAAGAGAGAATGCACAGATTACATTCAGGGGGAAACCAATTCAAATTTCAGCAGATTTCTCAACCCAGACCCTCAAACCCAGGAGATCCTGTAACAACATATGCCAAGCTCTAAAAGAAAATGAGTGCCAACCAAGAATCTTATACCCAGTGAAATTAAGCTTCCAATTTGATGATGAAATAAAAACCTTCCATGATAAACAAAAGTTAAAAGAATTTACAATGAGAAAGCCTGTGCTAGAGAATATTCTCAGCAAAATATTTCATGAGGAGGAAATGAAAAACAACAATGAAAATCAGTAAAGGGAAGAATTGCACTAGAGAAAAAGCCAATCAAAGGAGAAACCAAGTCAAGTTAAAAACCAAAAATAAACCAAAATGAATGGGAATACAAACCATATTTCAATAATAACCCTGAATGTTAATGGTCTAAAGTCATCAATCAAAAGATATAGACTGGCAGATTGGATTTAAAAAAAAAAAAAAAGACCCAACAATATGCTGCCTTCAAGAGACTCATCTTACAGGAAAAGACATCCATGGACTGATGTGAAAGGGTGGGAAAAAAAGTATCACTCACATGGATCATGTAAACAAGCAGGAGTTTCCATCCTCATATCAGATAAAGTGGACTTCAAACCAAAGGTAGTGTAAAGGGATAAAGAAGGACATTTCATATGACTTAAAGGAACCATACATCAAGAGCGCTTGCCTAGCATGCATGAGGCACTGGGTTCGATCCTCAGCACCACATATAAATAATAAATGAATAAAATAAAGATCCATCAACAACTAAAAAATATTTAAAAAAAAAAAAAGACATAACAAGGGCTGGGGCTGTAGCACAGTGGTAGAGCGCTTGCCTACCATGCATGAGGCACTGGGTTTGATCCTCAGCACCACATATAAATAACAAATGAATAAAATAAAGATCCATCAACAAATAAAAAATATTTAAAAAAAAAGACATAACAATCATAAATATCTATGTCCCAAACAATGGAGTATCCATGTATATTGAACAAATCCTTCTCAATTTGGAGAATTAAATAGACCACAACACAATAATACTGGGTGATGTTAACACACCTCTCTCACCACTGGACAAATCTTCCAAACAAAAATTAAACAAAGAAACCATATAACTTAACAATACAATCAATAAACATAGAATTAACAGACATATACAGAATATTTCATCCATCCAGAAGTAAATACACTTTTTTTCTCAGCAGCACATGGATCCTTCTCTAAAATAGACCATATCTTATGCCAAAAAGATAGTCTTAGCAAATACAAAAAAATAGAGATACTATTCTGCATTCTATCAGACCATAATGGAATGAAATTAGAAATCAATGATAAAATAAAAAATAGAAGCTACTCCATCACCTGGAAACTAAATAATATACCATTGAATGACACATGGATAATAGAAGACATCAAGGAGGAGATAAAAAAAATTCTTAGACATGAATGAGAACTCTGATACAACATATCAAAATCTCTAGAACACTATGAAGGCTGTGTTAAAAGAAAAGTTCATTGCATTGAGCTCATTCATTAAAAAAAGAAAAAGTCAACAAATAAATGACCTGACATTACATCTCAAAGTTCTAGAAAAAGAAAAACAAATCAACACCAAAAAAAGTAGAGGACAAGAAATACATAAAATCAGAACTGAAGTCAATAAAATTGAAACAAAGGAAACAATTCAAAAACTGACAAGACAAAAAGCTGGTTCTTTGAAAAAATAAATAAAATTTGCAAGCCCCTAGCCACCCTAACGTAAAGAAGGAGAGAGAAAACTCAAATGACTAAAAGTTGAGATAAAAAGGGAAAAATCACGACAGACACTATTGAAATACAGAAGATAATTAGAAACTATTTGGAAATCTATACTCCAGTGAAATAGAAAATCCCAGAGACATCACCAAATTTCTAGGGGTGTATAATCTGCCCAAACTGAATCAGGAGGACATACACAACTTAAACAGATTGATTTCAAGCAAGGAAATAGAAGATGCCATGAAAATCTTACCAACCAAGAAGAACCCAAGACCAGACGGATTCTCAGCTGAGTTCTACAAGACCTTCAAAGAAGAATGAATATAATATTCCTCAAATTATTCCATGAAATAGAAAAAGAGGGAACCCTTCCAAACTCATTCTATGAAGCTAGTATAACTCTGATTCTAAAACCAGACACAGACA
>PVHX01026920.1:0-19958 GCA_004024805.1 Geosciurus inauris
CAGGAGTGTCTTCCTTTGTATCCCTTCACAGACATCCCTCTGCAAAATATTCATGGTTTGAAAAATATGGTGGAGAATTTTAGTCACAAAAAAATCACACAGTAGAAAGCTCATGACTCCGCTCTGTTTGAGGAATGAAGAGCTTCTAGCTGTCCTTCCTGAGTTTCTGGCAGCAAATTGGCCACACTGGGGAATAAGGTCTTTATTAGTTTTATCCCTAGTAAAGAGAATCCCGAACTCTTTTCCAATGTCCTTACCTAGCTACACAGGCTCTTAAGATGCTGAGCAGCAATATTAGGACATCAGGGAATGCATTGGGTACAAAGAGATATCCTGAAAGGACAGAGTACAAACAACTTTTCAAAAGGTTCATGCAACATATACACAACTCCCTAATGGTCAAACATCCTGCATCCTATGGGAGCATTGTAAATTTCCAGTGTTTTTTTTTTTCCCCTCACTTTATCCCTTACCACCCTTAGATCATGATGTTAACACATTTTCCTGGAGAATATACAAGCTGGCAGTCTAACGCTTCATCATTCTACAGCTAGCCAAATGTGACTCTCAAGAATTTGAAATGTAACTGGTCTCAGTAAAAATACCCTGTGTTTTTAAAATGCAGCTGATTTCAAGGATTTAGTACAAAACAAATATTACTAATAATTGTATATTGATTACTGTATTCATAATATTTAGGATTCAATGCAAAATGTATTACAATTAATTTTATTGTTTCTTTTGACTTGTTAATGTAGCTATTTGAAAATTTATAATTGCATATATGAATCATATTTAAGGCTTACAGTTTTACTGCACAGTTCTGGCTCTGAAGCTATCAATCGGGAAATTTGTTGACTGATGCTATATTTATTTTCTGCGATCCGTCACAAAAGCTGATCCCTGATAGAGCTTATGCTTCATGGCATCCGCAATTACTTCTTTCTTTCATCTCCATCCTCACTGAAATGCCATGATTAATGCCCTCTTCTATCACCATTAGTCTATGTGTTCCCTTCACTAAAATATTAGGTTCACTCCATTGACCTATTCCTTATGCAAGTATCCAGTACATAAATGCTCAACATACAATTGTTAAATGAATGAATTAATAATTCATATAAATCAAAAACAAAACTCAATTAAATACAATGTTTAGAAAACAACTTTAAAATAGGAAAAAATATATTGGAAAAAGCAAATATTGTGGTATAACCAGACCACTTTGGTTTCTTCTACATTCAATTCAGTTAAATAATTTGTATACCGAAACAGATACATTTTGTTGTAGAACTAAAACAATATCCATTAGAGTCAATCCAATATTGCTCTGTATTTTTTTTTTTTTTTTTTTTTTTTGGTACTGAGGATTGAATTCAGGGGTACTCGACCACTGAGCAACATCCCCAGCCCTATTTTGTGATTTTATGTAGAGACAGGGTCTCACTGAGTTGCTTAGCACCTTGCCATTGCTGAGGTTGGCTTTGAACTTGCGATTCTCCTATCTCAGCCTCCCTAACTGCTGGGATTACAGGTTTGAGCCACCGCGCCCGGCTTGTTCTGTATTTTTAGGTAAACTACTTACCTCCAAATGATGAAGCTAATTTTGTGAAAATTTTGAATTTACTCTTTCAAAATAAGTTTCTGCTTCAATGTTAGAGATTATATGACTAAAATAAAATGACAATTACATATACTCAGTTGCCTAGTATTTTTAATTCTTTGCTTATAAGATTAAAAAAACAGAAAAACTGGTATAGAGAGGAAAGGAGCATATTTTATTGTCCAGTAGTTCTCTTGTGTTGAGAAACAAACTTGCTTTTTGACCACAAAGTAGTATATATTCTCAGTGGAGTGGGATGTGCTACCTATTTTCTCACCCAGCAGTGTTGCATACCAAGGGCAATGTAAAGTAAGCAATGAGACATAACACGGTGGAATAAATACTGAGCTGAGTGTCAGAAGAGCAGGATTTTAGCTCTATTTCTAGAAGTGATTGCTTTGCAATTTAACCCTTGATCTCTAGAAACTGAAAGATAGGCTAAATAATCTTTAAAACACTTTCCCACACAAAAATTCAAATAGACAAAAATGTCTACCTTGCATTTACACTGATTTAATTCTAGGCTTGTGAAAGAAAGCTTATTTCAACTTGAAGTCCTATAGGAAAACTGAATAAGAAGAAGTATGAAGTAAATTTCCAGAAAGGTGGTAAAAAATACTAGCACCAATTCCTCCTGTATCGCACCCTTACCATAGAATGACATAGGAGATATTTAATTCAGCCTTGTGTTATCAAGATTGAGTCCCATAATTGAAATCTACAATCATTTAATCTTAAATTCTTTAAAGAATTAGTCTATGTATGAAATTATTGCATATTTATTAATTACAAAGGCTTTTCTACTAAGAAACATATTGTTCTGCCATGAGTATTAATGTTTTAGTTTTCATCACTTTACTGAAAACCTCCACAAAACTTCATATATATACACAAAGGGTTATGGCTTTAGTGCTCTCATTTCACAGGATGATTGAATGCCCTCGATTTGCAAGAGTCAGGTAGGCTTAGGCAAAACCTAGAAACAAAAGGGAAAAAACCTACAAGTGAAGTTTACTCTCCTCCTGTAGCTAATCATTTCCCTTAAGAACAAATTCTGTAAAGGTAGTTCTCATGGAAAACAATACTTACTTCAGTCACACATATTCAGTAGGATGAAATCCATTTTTCTTTTAATCCCAGTGTTAAGAAATATATTTTTATTTATTCACAAAGTCAGATGCTCTATATTTCACTTCATTTGTTTATCATCTATACACTGCTACTAAAATATGAAGCTCATGAGGCTGAAGGTTTTTATTAACCTATTTATTTTTGCTTATCTCTCTGACTCCAGAACTGAGAATGATTTCTGGCAGAATATGTGTTTGATATGTACTTATGGAACAAATTAATAGCTAAATGAATGAATACCATTTGATATAAGTTTTACCATAAACAGTTATAATTGGTGACATCAAATCAAGAAGCTGGCACGCGATCTTTTTAACAGTCCTGAACACCTACAATAACATTATTTTTATATACTTATTTGTTATTGAACAGATATTCACTCACTATCTTTTATGTGCAAATCAAAAGAGATAAGAATACTGGTGAATCATCTCTCTGTAAATATAACACAAAGAGATTAAACTAGTTCACATATTAAGTATCTTCCCCAAATAACACTACATCATAATCTCTTCCCCAGTTTACACAAGCATTTGTGACAATACATCTAAAAACTATAGCAATGGATACATAATTGACCTAGTGGCTGATACAATATTTTATCTCCTTGGCAACTATGAATTAAAACTCTATTATGAAAATTATACCATTTTCTTTAATTTGTTTGTTTGTTGGTAAAAGGGATTGAACTCAGGGATGGTTAACTACTGAGCATATCCTCAGCCCTTTTTATCTTATTTATTTTGAGATTAGTTCTCCCTGAATTGTTTTAGGGCCTTGCTAAGTTGCTAACACTGGCCTTGAATTTGCTATCCTCCTGTCTCAGTTGCTGGAATTGCTGGGGTTACAGGCATGTGCCACCATGCCCATTGAAACTATGCTTTCCTAGTTTGAGAAGTAGATACATACTCCTCATTACCTTTGTTTACTGATAATACAGTATCAGCCTGTTGTACTTATCTGATTTGGGTAAGCCATATTAAACAAAGAATCTCATAAAGTTTACAATGGTTTTCATGAAAATGAAATGTATAGCACATGCATAACTTTGTTCACCTATTTTTGCTAGTGAAAAGTATAAGTAAAGATGTCAAAGAACAATCTGACCAGAGTTAAGCAGATTAAGAGGCTTCCCTAAGATTATTGCAAAAGGTTAAGAATATCACCATGAGGGTTTCAAGAACAGTGAAACCAATGGGGAGGGTTATTTAGTTTTGTTTAAGCATTGGGTTGTGTCAATAAAAATGTAGTGGGGAGCATTTGCCGGATTTTGGTTGATGTGATTGACCTATTCATGTTTGTGAATTGTCACTTATTAAAGTTAGGCTCCCACATTCCCAAAGACAGAGGGTTACTGGGGGCAAATTGTTTGTTGATTGAATTTCAGAGATGGCTGTCAGGTCCTTAAGACATTCTTCTATTAAAAAGTCCAATGATAACATAGACTACTAAAGTTCATAGCTCAGGCTAATATCCCCCGCTTACTGTGGCTACAGCAAATAAATTTATGTTCTCAGAAGAACACAATGGTTGAATCTTTAGAGATTCAAGATAATGATGTCAAAACTCAAGTCATAGAGTCAGCAAAGCTACAGGAAGCAAACTAGGATGCAAGTTTCTTGGTTTCAATTAGAATGTTAATCATTCTTTGATAGTATCATTAATGAAACTAGGGTGCTGTGGTAACCAATTTTCATACCTGGACACAACAGAAGATAATTTCATGTTTAAAGAAATTGATGTGGTGTGGAGACTAGGAAGCTTCATTGTCTGCAATCCTACGGTGATACTTTGTGAATTTCATGGCAAGGTTCCCAAAGTCACCTGAAGTATTCATCACCTACTGGCCCAAATGTGAAGAGAGAGACGGCTGAAAATCATGAGGAAGGTTTTCAGGATCAGGCCTAGAAGTGGTATCTATCATTTCTGCCTTCTTCCTATTGGTAAAAACATAGTAAAATGATCTACCTAATCATAAGTAAGGTTGGCAAATGTAGGTTATATGTTTTCCAGGAGGAAAATATATTGGTTGCCTCAACAGCAACTTAACTGATAACCTAAATGAGGTACAAGTTTAAGTTCATTAGAGTGTATCTTCCATGCTAAAGTAATTATAACATTGTGATTAATTCTCTTTTGGGAGGAGAGTGAAAATCCATCTAAGTACATTATTGCATGTCTCAGAGAGTGATATTTGAATATTTCTGAAAATTTTAGAAATTTGAAGCAACTAATTGGTCTTATTGTGGTATCTTTCTCCATCAGCTTTCTTCAAAATGTGCATTTTGTCTGTAAGCCCACTGTTTTCGGTACTCTGTTGTTGCATTGAATGTGAATTTTGACTAACAATAAAACTTCCAGTCTTCCTTTGAGTATGTGTTTTGCTGCTATCCTAAGAGCCACTCTGATTCAAACTGTGAAATAATAAATTTGGTTTGTTGTAAAACATTATGTTTTGGGGAAATTTGTGCCACAATAAATAATAAGCAATATAGGTTGATTTGTGGGTTTAGCAATAGTGAATGGTAATGACACAAATGTTCTTATACCTACTTCCTGTTATACACACATAAGAGATTGTTTGGGGAAATTTAGCAAAATGAGAAATTATCCAGTCATGAGGCATGTGAAAAGTCAACTTGAGGGAGCAATGCCATGCACTTTCCAAAGAAGTTACACAGATTTGCATTCTCATTAAAGAATTATATAGTTTATACTATAAATCAATCTCATTTAAATTATTCCTATATAATTGTTCCCATATAATGTGTCAAATTCTATCTCTTTATTAAAGTCTCAATTTATTTTACTCTAATTATTGATGATGTTCAATATCTTGGCTTCTGTTTACAAGTATATTTGTTTCCTTTTTTGTAAACTATTTAAGCCACTTGCCCACTTTTCTATTAGTTACATAAACTTTTCTTATTAATTTGTAGGACTTAATTTCATGATAACAAATCTTTAGTCAATGACGAGTGTCAAAAACAACATTTCTGATTTTTAAATTTACATTTTTCTTAAGGTGTTCTTAGATAAATAATAGTGATTAATTTATGTCTTTTATTTTAAACTCTAACTTTGTATCATGTTTAAAAATCTTTACCTATTTTAAGTTGCAAAAGATATTAGCCTAAATTTTCTAATGAGATTTCTCTAGTTTAATTTTGACATTGAATTTCTTAGTTTATGTGAGGATGGGATTCAGTTTATATTATTTAAAAGTAACTAAATTTTTACATCTACTTTTAATTGAAAAGAGCCTCATTGGCCCAATGATTTTATATATGCTCTTTGTCCATGTACCAAAATTATACCTAAATATAGGCCTGATTTGGGGCATTATCCTATTATGCTAATCAATTTGTGCATGGACACCCTAATATCATGTTTTCTTAGTAAATACAGCTTCAAAATGTTAAAGTATGTGATATTATTCAAAACTGCAGAGTAAGATAGTTTGGGATTTTTAAATTAATTGCATTATATAGAATATTATAAAACTTCCTTTGGCCTTGATGATAATGATGATTGAACACAGATTGATGGGAATAATGATTGAATGTGTCTCTATATGTGCTTGGCTGAAATACATTGTCTTACACCCAAAAGTACAAAAGTATGTTATGAGACTCCTTATTCCTACCTTCTGCCATGGCTCCCTCCCTTCTTCCACTCCTTACTACCCCTTTTTAGTTTTGTTTGCTTATTTAATAGTTGGGAACTAACAGAAATGCTAGAAAAGTTCCAGACTGGACACTGCAGAGCCTGAGAGAATCCCGGGTTGCTTTTATAGCTTCTGACTCTCCTTGTCTTCTTCCTCCTTCCTCCTCTTCCTTAATCTCTTGGCTTTTCTATTCCTTTTCTTTCACCTAGAATAATAGTATAAATAAAAGGAAAATTGAAAGTTGATTTTCGTTTCTTCCTATTTTTAATTTTTTGTGATAGTCGGTATTGAACCTGGAGCCTTGCATATGCTAGGCAAGTACTCTAACACTGAGTCACATTCCCAGCCTTGAAAAGAAGAAGATTTATAAATCCATAATAGCCCTTTGTGTTGAATAGCAATAAATTAAAATGTTAATACAAAAATAAATAACACATTAATGGCATAATTAATAAGGTAAGTACAAGAATTAAATACTCAAATAAAATATAGCATAGGGCTGGGGTTGTGGCTCAGTGGCAGAGCACTTGCCTTGCATGTGTGAGGCCCTGGGTTTGATTCTCAGCACCATATATAAACAAATGAATGAAATAAAAGTCTATCAACAACTAAAAAAATATTTAAAAAAAATATAGCATAGTACAGGTAATGTCATCTCTAATGGGATCTAGTTTTAAAAACATAAGCATTTTTTAGTAACTTAATATTTCTCTGAGAAAATATGATGATGACTTTGGGAAATAATGCCAGAATTGGAAAAATTTTCTCAAACTTCCTTAAATCTTTGTTCCCTCATCTGTTGAATGGATCAGCATTGTAATGTTTGAGTGGAGGTTCTAAATTACCATGTACTTTTACTTTGATAAATACTATGCAAAAATATTTGAAATGTAGTTATAAAATTAAAATAATTTTTGGCATACAAAATTTTGTTTCCACTGGCTAAATCTTGAAGCTCAACATGTCAACATCTGTAACCTAAGTATACAAAGATTTTTAAGTCAAAAGTTATCCAGAAAAATCAAGTAGACCTCACTTCTTTTTCCCTTTTTATATCAAAATGTTTTTATTAACACAAACACGGTGTCAATTTTTCATACAAATGAGTGTTTCAAGTTTAACAGAAGATATAACTCTAAATGCAATCAAAGAATGTTCCATTACAATAATTAAAAAATCACCATCAGTTAAAAAAGACTGAGGGGAAAAAGAAACAAACAAAAACAGTACTTGTCATAATGACCCTCCTTTAAAATTCTAGAGCTGAGGGCTGGGGGTATAACTTAGTGGTAGTGTGCTTGCCCAGCATGCACAGAGGCTCTGGGTTCAATCTGCAATGGGGGGAGGGGGGATTCTAGAGCTCAACCTAAAATTTAAAGCTGTTAAATTACTTTAAAAAAATTAAATTGTACCTAGCGACCAAACTAAATGATGATTACTCAAAAATGCGGTGGCATCAACTGTACACTTGCTATGTTCACTTACAAATTCAGGAGGAAAAAAGAGGCATGAATCACCTATGGAAAAATAAGGATTACCTACAAGATAATTCTGAATATTTTTTTGCATTGGGAATCTGAGCTAGGGAGACAAGATTAATGAACACAAGGCTCAAATTTAGAGTGAGACATGAGAACCACTGTGTATTCTCTCGGCAGTTTACAACTGTTTCTCAGAGCACTCCCTCCAGTAGAGTCCACTGCCTCTCAGATTTGGAGGCAGAACTCTTTTAATGCTCAGATGATTCTAATTTTATTCTTTCATCCAGTCCAAGTTTTTCCGCTAAGTGCCATTTCTTGTGAGATGACTCAGTTATGTATCTTCCTGTATCCCAATTCTTCAGAGATGGATTATATGAAGAATTTATGATTCCTTGTTCACTCCAGTGATATCAGGCAAGAGTTAAGACAGCAGGTCTGCTGCTGCCATCCATATAACACGTACTGTTATCATTATCAAATCAGTCTGGTGAAATCTGTCCTCCATCTGCTGTTTTAATAAGTTCATTCCTATTCTACACTGCCGGCTTGGAAGTGATGAAGGGTCTCAGCAGTGTCTCTCCAGCATCAGACCGTAGAGTAATAACGTTTCTGTCATTGTGGTACAGTAGTTCTGGAGGGGACCGCTGAAACTCTCCCTTCCCTGTCACTAACTGGGGTTTCTTGGCAAGGCTAGTCAGGTAAGTAGCAGGCATAAGCCTGAAGCCCAGGATCAGAGAGTTAAACCCAGCCTCACACTCAAAAACCCAACCTGGACTTGGTGCTCCCAGTTGAGGGAGAGCTCCCAGAGGGCATCCCCAGGTCCATGCCCAAGCAGGGAATGGCCCCACGATTATGGAGAGCAGGAGGAAAGCCAGTCACCAGTACGTCTCCTGAGGGAACCTTACTTCATTTGATATAAAAATATCATACTTTTTTTTTTTCCAGTACTAGAGATTAAACCCAAGGGCGCTTTGTCACTGAGCTAAACCCTCAGAACTTTTCTTTTTCTTTTGGTTTTTGTTTTCAGATAAGCCCTTGAGCCTTTGCTAAGCTGCTGAGGCTGATCTGAAACCAGTGATCCTCTTGCCTCAGCCTCCCAAATTGCTGGATTACAGGTGTGTACCACTGAAATAAACAAAAATACTGTACATTTTGTTTAAATAACTATTAATTAAAATTGATAGAATTTATGTAATATGCAAACTATAAAACCAAATCTGAAAAATAAACCAATCAAAACACTAGGTGGAATGTTTATTATATTCTATGTATTACTTGAAAATACGTATTTCCAAAATTATAACTCTGTCATTTATTTATATATGTTACATTACTGGGAAGGAGGATGTAGAAAAAAATAGGACTCATGGATTTTTAAAAGGGAAAAAAATACTCTTTTCTTTTTTTTGTTTATAAAAATATTAGACTTAATCATTTATACATCACTTATTAGATTAATTCTGAAATTTAATTGAAATTTCAATTACACTATTTGCATTTAATACACATGATATTAATTAGAACTGTATGAAACACATTTTTTACTTTTATGTCATATTTACCCAAAAACATAATAGAAAATATTATATTCAAAGAACTGCACATTTACTGCATTCTAATGTAATTCTTTGTTCATTTTTAACATTTCTATTAATAATACAGAGATCTTATAATAGTCATATCTAAACATTTCAAAAGGAATTAAAACTCCTCTCTACTCAAGCAATGACACCATAATCTCACAATGAAAAAATAAAAATAAAAATTTATTCTTCTGAAAGAGGCTTCCAACCTTTTCCAAGACCCATGTAGTTTAGAAAATATGGAAATAACATTCCCTCCCACCCCTTTTATTCAGTGCTAGGGATCAAACCCAGGGCTTCATGCATGCTATGCACATGTTCTACCACTGAGCTACATCTCCAACACTAGCATTTTTATTCAACTCTATATAATGCAGCCTCTTTCTATTAATCAATTTTTTCCCAGGGAATTATTTAAATTGAAGTGGTTTCATATCATTTTCAGAAAGAAATATGACATTTGAGTTTAGGGGAAAAAGTCTGCACATATATATTATCCATTTTATTTGTAAGATAGTTTGTGCATAAATGAACAAATTTATTTATTTTTGTTTAAATATTTTGTTATATAGTGAGAAAGAAACCCACTATACTTAGCTCATTGTTACCTCAGACTGCCTTACTCTTCAGCTTCCTCCATTAACAAAGTCCTACTGTCTTCATCCTGTGGCTTTGCCATTCTGGGAAATTGTTGTTCAAGAAGATAGAAGTTGAAAATAGCATTATTTGTTTGTTTCAGGAAAATTCTCAATAACCCAGTTAAATAAAAATAATATTGGCCATATTTTTAGTAAATATTACCAAACAACTGCTTATTGTCCCACATTCTGAAAATTTGAATATGTTGTATCCACAAATACTAAACTATTACTCAATTATTATCAAATTGCTGCACTGAAAGATCTGTAAAACAGGCTCCAAAACATCACTGATATCACCCATTGATAAAAATCTTTGTCAAAATAGTGCTCTTCTTTACTGGAATATATACCAAGCCTAGCTTTGATTTAACATTTTTTAGTAATGATTCTGAGAAGCCAGCATTTGACGAAAGCTTCTTTAATTGTATTTTCTCTACTGTACTTTTAAGATATGTTCGTAGATGGAAAAAAACCTAGTTTATCTTGTATAATTCTGAAGGAATGAGTATTCACAGAATTTCGGTGTGATGTTTCTTCTGATTCTCATATATTCACCCCTATCTGTAAATTATTAACACCTTCTTGTAAAATTATTTGTTTTAGATTTTGAATCTCAAATCAGGGATCACAATAGATGAAAAATATTTTAGTATATTGCTTTTGTATTATAACCACAAAAGCTGAGGTTTAGGAAATATACCTCTTTTCCAAGGTCATGAAGCAAGAAAAAAAAAAAACGACCGAAATCCAGGTGTTTGAACTAGTGTATTCACTGTAGTCTCCCTCAAGCAGGTGGTAAGCATTATTTTCCATCTGTGAATTTAGTCACCCACAAAATTACTTCCATCCACTTAAAACACATAATCATCAAGAATATAGATTCATATGTTACACAGATAAAATTTTAAGAATCTTTACTTATAAACTAAAATGTCTGATCCAAGGACATAAAGTCACTTCTGACATTGTGATCAGGGATATGAGATGTGCTCTGCCAATTTCACCTTTCAATTAAATATTTAAAAGTAAAAGTAATAAACCCATATGTTCTATCTTTTTAATTTCCAACTTAAGGAGATTCTGTTATTTGTTGTTGGATCCTTCTTAATTGAAAAGACATTGCAAAGTGGTGTTGTACTTAATCAAGCTTGACTGTATAATTTGTTCATAATAGGTCATGTTTAATTTTTTTGCCAAAATTAATTCCTTATGAAATAATCATTTCTGGTTAAAAGAATAAGATAACAATCTTGTTAAGAAGCAGCCAAAAACATTTTGATTATGAATTGTAGCAGTGTTTCCTGGCACATTTTGTGAAATTTTATAGCCATTACTTCTCAATATTTTTTTTTCTTTTGGAACTGAAGATTAAATGCAGGGGTGGTTTACCAGCCCATTTTTTATTTTATTTTGAGATAGGGTTTCGCTTAGTTACTGAGGGTCTCAGTAAGTTGCTTAGGCTGGCCTGGAACTTGGATCCTCCCACCTCAGCCTCCCAAATTGCTGGAATTACAGGCATACACCACTATGCTCAGCTTTTGGTAACTTTTAAATGAAGGGGAAAGGAAACTGGTTATAGCTGTTCCTAATACTAAATTTATATTTTAAGTTATTATAAACAATAAAAAGTTTATTCCTGACAACTTAATCCAAGATAATAAATAGAGACAAAGATATAGTACCTATGTGTGCAAAGTGGAGGAATTAAAAGTGAACAGATACCATAGCTATTTTTATTATTCTGTCAAAAACATTATTCCTCATGTTTAAATTTCTTAAATGTGTAGTGTTACAAAGGCATTGAACAGGACAGGATGAAAGCATAAAAAGTGACAATCTAGACAGGAATTGTTTAATCTAAGATCTCTCTAGCAAGTGAGTACACTGGCAGAGTTGAGTTAATTAAAAATAATTTATATTGTTGAATGGAAGTCTAAGGAAATAAAGTCATCACTGTTACATATTAGTGAGATGACTTGAAAAATAACTCAATATAAATGACAATTAGTCATAAAAAGATATTTTTAGTGATAGTATTTAGTAAGGTAAAAATGTCCTTCAAATATGTCCAAACATTTTAAAACGCATTTCCCACACTAAACCAGAGACTCTTTTTTGGTTGTTTTTGATCATGAGTTGAACTTAGAGTCACTTTACCACTGAGACCTATCCTCAGCCCTTCTTTATTTATTTTAAAACAGAGTTTTGCTAAGTTGCTGAGGTGAGCCTTGAACTTGCCATTCTCCTGCTTCAGTATCCCAAGTCGCTGGGATTACAGGCAGGCACCACCATAATCAACCAGAGTTTGATTTCTTTAAAGAACTCCTCAAAAGAATTCTTCCTAAATTAAAAAAAAAAAAAATCAGTGTCTTCAGATTATAGAGACCAATTACTTCTGGAAGACAAACAGTATGCTTCTTGCTTCATACTGTTCTTACTTTGCAGAGTATCATGACATAAGAGGTAGCATTTCACATTAGGATACATTCCAGTGTTAAAATCAGCTCATGTTCCAATAATTTTCACAAAAGAGCATATTCCATTTACTCCCAGGAAGGCAAGTTGACTTTCTCTTTGCTAATACTGCAGCAGATCTCAGAAGCATACAGAAGGGTGGCTGCCTACAGGATCCAGCTTGGGAAATAATGAGAGACAAAGTAGCCCAGGAAGGACAAGAAACAAAAAGTACTGCAACTTCCTTGTAAATGAAACACACCAGCTATGTACAATTACATGGTCTAAAAACATTCATGAACATACACATGTATAAAAATATATTCCATTGTGTTTCAACCCTAGCACTGTAGACATTTGCCTGGATGATTCTGTGTGACTGCATAGTTCTGGGTGACTGTCGTATTTACTGTAGGATGTTTCTTAACATTCTTGGCCTTTCCCCATAAGATGACAAAAGCAGCCATTACCCATTTGTGACAAACCAAAATGTCTATACATTTTCAAATGTCCCCTGAGGAGCAATATTTCTCTAAGGTGAGAACTGCTAGTAAAAGAGAACATCAGCATTTTAAAATTTGCCCTAAAACTGTGAAGCCTAACTCACTCAAAAATATAGTAGCTCAAGGTTATGAGTTTTGTTAATTTTTATTACAGCTCATTAAGTGAAAACCTTTCAGTGATTTATCTCTCTTAAAAAAGGCAAATGGAAAAACAAAACACAAAACAGGAAACAACTCCAAAGATTTAGTACAGATTTTCATTCTCAACCATTTTTTCTTATGGCTTTATTTCCAAAGTATTTGTAAGAAAGATTTAGTTTTAAAAACAAATCACAAGCATGAATAATTTGAGCAAACTTTTCTTGAAAGATGACCAGATCTGAAGAATTTACAGTTTGGAAAATCAGAAGAATACTAACTCTAAAGTCTGTATTATCAGCAGATTTTTAATAAAATTTGTCAATGTGTTTTGCCAAACATCTGAAGGTTTCCATTTTATTGTAATATGAAGACTCCAGGCACTGAAATTTACCTGACAAATCATTAATGAGAAAGGCTGGATTTCCAAGAGAGCAGTTTATCTCACTGTTTGCTGTCCTAATTTTCAAAAAGCAAGCCAAAACCAATGCAAGTATTTTTGTACATGTGTGCAGAGAATCCTGACGTAATTATCTTTCAATACCATTATAATGGTATATAATATAAGCAGTCAAGAAACGATGATTTGGTGAAGACCCAATATGTTCCATCTTTGTGCCAGCTATTACTGGAGCAGGAAAAATGAATATCCAAAACATGAAATACAGATCCAAGAAATTAGATGATTAGACTCCATACAAAAATTCCTTACATAATGGTAAAATGATAGTAAATATATGTAAATGTATTGTTTACTGGCTTTTTGTACTAGTTTTCTGATAAGATTCACCCCAAATACTCAAAGGTGGTCAATGTAGACTCTTTTTATAAGTAATGTTGTTTAAGAAAATTAATACGACCATAA
Organism: Geosciurus inauris; assembly: GCA_004024805.1. NCBI lineage: Eukaryota > Metazoa > Chordata > Mammalia > Rodentia > Sciuridae > Geosciurus > Geosciurus inauris. Next base: position 14,067 of record PVHX01026920.1, read on the forward strand.
CACATAATATGTAATTTTTGAGGATCTAAACTTTTAGAACTATTGTCACCAGATTATTTCATTCTTCAGACTTAAGCATTATTTTATTTTATAATTTTATTATCTATTATAATAAATGCATGCAAACATTTAATAAGTAAAATTGTATAGGTATTATATATTTTTCTTCAGATTAACTTCTAGTTTCCTGTCTACACAATAAATTGCTTAGTGAATTCAGCTAGGTTTTTGTCAATGACTCTTTTAATTAATTCAGATAAAAAAAGTTTGTTCTCATGAAAACCTTAACACCTTTGATATATGATGTTTCTCCTATGTTTTCATATTCAAACTTTTAATATGTAAAATAAAACTGATTAATAAAGTGCTTATTAGAAAGATTATTTTAGAATTTCTATTTTCTATTATAGAAGTTCCAATTCTTAAACACACTGAACAAATGTGTTAAATATGACAACAGAAATTTTTAAAATGACAATTATTTGAAAGAATATTGAATGACTGGAGCTAATAAATGAAAAATTGACTATTGACTTACATTTAAAATGTCATCTGGTTTGTGTCTGGGAGCCCTAAATATTCTTTTCTTTTGCTAATTTTTCACTAGATTTGTATACAAGAAACATAAAAGATGAAAACTCACATCACTACCCTAAACTAAGACTAATTGTAAACCTATCCCCAAAGTTCAGCAAGACACTGTAAATAGTGTGCCTGTATTACACACTGACTGAAATCATCTGTCAGAAACTTCCAAGTGGTTCATTCCATTTTCCTCTCTGTGCTCAATCTAGGTTAGAAGCACAGAGTCTTAATGCAAGAAGATAGCCCTGATATCTATTCCTGGACCAAATAGCCTTTGAGGACATCTCCCTTACTACCTCCAATATCCTAGTGAGTTAGAGTAATATCTGGTATCTTGGAGGACAGGATGCACATATTTTCAACCAAGATGGCAGAAACATCCAAGTTCTGGTAGTATAATGTCTAAAGTCACCAAAATTCAGTAAAGAAGCATAATAAGAACTGTGGGAGAGAAATGAGATGACATGAATTATTCGTTTATTTATGAGTTAAGGGTTAAGTGAAGAGAGGACTGTGTTTCAGACTAACAGAAATGTATTAAAGCAAAGACTGTTACAAGAACTTAGAACAATCATAAAGTCATTAAGTATCTGCCTGCTGTCCCTCAAGATCTAATAAAATATTTGATCACTCCTTACTGATCAGAAAGTTTTGCCAAGGGCAATAATCACAACTTATTTATTAGACAAGAATTAATTTAGATGGTTCATCTTACTGAATAATGAGAAATGGGAAAAAAAAAAACAACAACATAAGCTTTGTAGAAAGTCAATACAGATTCACAATAAAGGAATATCATCATGAATATGCCAAGTAGAAGATAACTAGTGCTAATTTACTACAAGAACTATAAGACATTTAAAAAGGTTTTGATACAAATCAAAATATGTGGAGGCATAGACTTTATAGAAAATTATAGGTTAAAAACAGATGAGAAGAAAATAAAAATGGATGAAATGAAATGGAGATAGGTAGATAAGGAAGAATATCAAGGAAATTATAATCATAATAGTCAAAATGTTGAAATCTCTTTGCAATACACAGAGTAGAAATAACTTTTAGCAATTGAATCTTGACTTGAAGAGGAAATGTCCCAACATTTTTGGGGGGATTTTCTTTAGAAAATATACCAAAATTCAGACTTTAAAAATGTGATGAGAGTGCTTGATACAGGAGAAAAGTTAACCAAACTAAAATCATGAGCATTACTACCAATGTTACTGAAAATCCTAAAATTCCTGATTATAGAATACAGAGGATAACCTAAGAGAAAAAAATGACAAGCAAGGTATTTTGATATCTTTGCTTTTAAAAAACCAATTATTATGAATACAAATGTCTTAAATGGCAAGCTAGTAAAAGAATGTCAAGTTACCTACAAAGAAAAGAAAAAAATCAGTGGTTGTGTCACTTCAGATTATTCCTCCATGTCAGGAAGTACAAAGGTAGTTTCAAAAGATCCATTGGGAGCTGGGCGTGGTGGCACAAGCCTGTAATCCCAGCACTTAGGGAGGCTGAGACAGGAGAACGGTGAGTTCAAAGCCAGCCTCAGCAATGACGAGGTGCTAAGCAACTCAGTGAGACCCTGTCTCTACATAAAACACAAAATAGGGCTGGGGATGTGGCTCAGTGGTCGAGTGCCCCCTGAGTTCAATCTCCAGTACAAAAAAAAAGAAATCAAAAGATTCATTGGGGAAGATTATTTCTATGCCAATAATTTTTTTCATTTCACTAGGTTTTCTTTCAAGTATGAGAAGAACAGAGTGAATTTTCCAGATGGGAAGTAAAAGTGCCATTCATGAAGTAAGCACTAAAGTAAATATTAACAAGATATGTATTATAACAACATAATAATGGAGAAATTATAAAATAAGTATTTGAAACACTTCTTTTATTAATATTGGACTAGAAATGTAAGAATAGACTTGGATCAGCTAGGTGCAGAGGTGTACACCTATAATCCCAGTGGCTCAGGAAGCTGAAACAGGAATACCACAGGTTTGGAGCTAGCCTCAGCAACTTGGTAAGACTCTAAGCAACTTAGCAAGATCTATTTCAAAATTTAAAAAAAAAAAATGAAGAGGGCTAGAGATGTGACTCAATGATTAAGTGCCCCTGGGTTCAATCCTTGGTACAAAAGAAAAAGAAAAGGTGGATTATGCATTATACACTATAAACCCAGTGCTGGACAGTGGCCCTTTAATACTTTCCATAGCTCTCTCTGCCTTACATCCCATGTCTATTTTTATGTAAGATAGGTTTGCCCCTCTGCCTGAAGTGTACTCCTCAACAGGTGGCCAGGCCATCACCTCTCCTGAAATATCCTGATGCTTGTCCCTTTGCATCAGTCTGTATTAGCCAGGGTTCTCCAGAGAAACTGAACTGATAGGATGCATATATACAGAAAAACGGAGAAAGACAAATTTATTTTAAGAAATGGATTTATACAATTTTGAGGGCTAGCAAGTCCAAATTTGCAGTGCAAACCAGCAGGCTGGAAATTCTAGCAGAAGTTGGTATTTCAATCTTGAGTTCTCAGGCAGTCTGGAGGTAGAATTCATTCCTTGTAGAGGTTTCTCAGTGGTTTCTCTTAAGACTTTTTAACTGATTGGATAAGGCCTAGTTACACCACACAAAGTAATCTGCTTCACTCAGTCTATTTAAATGTCAATCATATCTGAAAAATATCCCCATAGCAACATTTACAGTGGGATTTGATCAAATATCTGAACACCATTATCTAGTCAAGTTGAAATATAAATTTAACCATCACACATTCACAACTCACATGATTCATTACAGGTCTTTGTAAGGTTGATAAAAGTAGGATTGGATTTTTTGTTTCTAATATATTCTACCTTCAAATTTACAAGAGCTGCATAACATGCTATGCATATTCTCCATGCAAAAGTAAATTAGATAAAAATGTAAAACTAAGTCCCCCTTAGTTTTGACACTAAGAGCAAAGCAGGTCATAAACAGTGTGGTTTATTCTACTGTTAAAATTAAAAAATGAGACAAAGTAAATTCAACAGTTTATTTAAGTAAAGAAAAATTCATAAATTATGCAGCACTGAGAAGCATACAGGTTCAGAATGCTCCAGATTGCCAGAATGACAATTATCAAGAATATAAGTTATATTAACTATTGGTGAGGATGTGGGGAAAAGATAAACTTATACATTGCTTGTGGGACTGCAAATTGGCACAACCACTCTGGAAAACAGTATGGAGATTCCTCAGAAAATTTGGAATGTAACTACCATTTGACCCAGTTATCCCACTCCTCAGCAGCCACATCAATGTTTATAGCAGCTCAATTCATAATAGCTAAACGATAGAACCAACCTAGGTACCGGATGAATGGATAAAGATACACAATAGAATATTACTCTGCCTTAAAGAAGAATGAATATGGCATTTGCCAGTAAATGGGTGGAACTGGAGTCTATCATGATAAGTGAAATAAGACAATCCCCGAGTTTTGAGTTTTGAGAACATTATGTTTGGGGTACAAGCCTTTTATCAGACATATTTTTCAAATATTTTCTCCCAGTCAGTGGCTTATTTTCTTCACTCTCTTAAATTACCTTGCAAAATGGAACATTTATTTATTTTTTTTAATTTTTATTTATTTATTTATTTATTTATTTATTTATTTATTTATTTTTTGAGTTCCAGCTGTACCATCATTTGATCTTGGAACATTTATTTTTAATGAAGTCTTTTTTATACATTTTTATTCATAAATCATGTTTTTGTATCATATTCAAAAACATCAAACCCAAGATCATATAGATGTTTTTCTAAGATTCTTTTTATTGTTATTTAAGTTTTATAGCTTTGTGTTTTACATTTGGCTCTAGGAACCATTCTGAGATAATTTTTGTGAAAGATATTAGTTCCATGTTCAGGTTTTATTTTATATATGGACTCCCAGTTGCTCTAGTATCTTTTGCTGGGAAGAGTTTCCTGTCTCTGTTGAATTGCCTGTGTGTCCTTAAAAAAAATCAGCCAGATTCAGGCAGATGTGTTTGGGGCTCTATATTTTGTTTTATACAAGCATATTTCATGTATTTCAGCAACAAAATGGTATCTTGATTACAGTAATATTATGGTTAAACTTGAAATTTTGTAGTTTGAGTCCCCCAACTTTTTCCTTCTAATTCAGTATCACATTGATTATTCTAGATCTCTATCTTTCCATATAAATTTTAAAAATATGTTGTCAATACCTATAAAATACCTGGCTGAGATTTTACTCCATAGATTGGTTTAATAAAATTGGTGTCTTAACAACACTGAGTCTTTCAATATATGAAAACAGAATTCTTCTTTACTTATTTATATCTTTTAAGTTTTTTTTCATCATTGTTTTGGTGTTTTTGCATAGGTACACTGTACATATTTTGTGATATTCATAAATAGATATTTTAAAATTGTGTGCTATTTTAAATAATATATACACATTTTAAATTCTAAATTAAACCCATTTATTTCTGATAAACTGAAAACAACTTGACTTTTGTGTATTGATCTTATATCCTGATACCTTGATAAAATCATTGTGTCTAGAAATTTTGCTGTAGAATCTTTGGGATCTTCTATGTTAATAATGTATAGCTAATAAAGTCACTTATTTTTCTCTGTTCCAGTCATTTAAAATTGTATTTCCTTTTCTCTTCGTATCTCACTAGTTAGGACCTTTAGTACAGTGTTGAATAGGAAACACAAGAAACAATAACTATTTCTCCTTTGTCTAGGTGTAAAATGTCTCATCTTTATCATTAAGAATGATGTTAGATTCAACCAATTCCATTTGAAAATGAATGAATTTGAAGAAAGCTAGTGAATGCCGGAAGGCTCAGCCACGAGTTAGACAGCGGAGCTGCACAGACTAGGGCCCTCTGTGACCACGCCCGCTCCACAAGCCCGCACAGGCACTTGGTCCCTGGAGAATGGCACCTCAGCCGTTGAAAACGCACCTTATCCGCATCTCAACCCGCAAGACTGAGACTCGCACTTCGATTCCCGAGACTCTGGAATGGTTAACGCCCTTCAGGCAGTTGGTGTTCTTTCTATCAAAGATAAAAAAGAACTATAGATATTGAATTATGAGGAGGGTTGGTGTGTATGTCCTATATCCCAAAGAGGAAATTGAGTCTTGGAGATTTTAAAGCCAGCATTCTTCTAATACTTGAAGCCTTTCCAGCAAATCCATGCTTTCCCATCCACCTTACGTCTTTCTGTCTTTGATTCTCAGTGCCAACATGTTTGCCAACTTGTAGAATAAAAAGTAAAAATTAG